>CAUYPK010165340.1:0-26748 GCA_963574355.1 Loris lydekkerianus | reverse complement strand
ATTTGACACATTTTCATCACACTGGTTAACATAGCCTTCCTGGCATTTTCTTAGTTATTGTGTTAAGACATTTACATTCTACATTTACTAAGTTTTACATATACCCTTGTAAGATGCACTGTAGGTGTAATCCCACCAATCCCCCTCCCTCTGCCCCCTCCCTTCTTCTGTATTTTTCCTTGCCAAGAATGGGGTCTTTGGTCCCCAGTTTGCCTGCAGTGTCTGACAACAATTGGAGGATATTCTCAGTCATTATTAGTTAAAATATATCTTTTATATTTTCTCTTTCTTTTCCTGGTAGTCAATTACATACAAGACAAATCTTTTATTGTCATCAGTTCTTGGTTATTCACTTCTATTTTTTTCAGTCCTCTTTTTTCTTTGCTTTTCAGTTTTGAAGGTTTCTATTGAAATAACCTCAAGCTCAGCTATTCTTATCTCAGCTGTGTCCAGACTGCAGATAAGTTCATCAAAGTTATTCTTCATTCCTGTTATAGAGTTTGAGATTGCTAGCATTTCTTCTTGTTTGTTTCTTAGAATTTCCATCTTTCTGCTAAATTGTCTATCTTTTCTTACATGTTGTTTGCTTTAGCCATTAGATCCCTTGGAATATTATTAATAGTTATCCTATACTATTTCCCATGAGGACCTGGTGGAACCCTAGGACGTAAAGCTCTTAAAGTCATGGGGGATTGTTTAATTTTTCCTACTGAAGTTTTTGAGTCTTAGAATTGCCTACACTAAGTCTCTCATGATTGTCCATTATAGCTCAGGTTTTCCTAGTATAGCTACTCTCAGTGTTGGGAGCCACTTGAAGTCCAAGCAGATGCTTGGCTTTGCACAGGAAAGAATTCAGGAGTGAGATGACAGTGTAAAGTGAAAGCAAAATTTGTTAAGAAAGGATAGCAAGTCTATTCCACAGGCTGAGCAGAGGCTATTTCTGTCTGTGTCCATCTATTAAAGTCATAGCTTAATTACAGGCTGAAAAAGAGGGGGAATATTCATGTTATTTCTTGAAAAGGGATGATGTATCTCTGAAATTAGGGTTGACTAAATATTGTCAAACAGAAAGTGCCATGGAATTGGGTACATGATGGGAGAGGGAGATTTCCTTACAAAGTTTTATGTAATGAAGTGTATAACGAGGCTATAATGTCAAGAAGTGGTCAATTTGCGCACTCTCTTGGATCTAATGGGTTGAAACTTATCCTGCTTCCATCTTGTTTTGATTAGGGTAGTCTGAAATAAAGTTTGGAGTCTTCCTCACTCAGGGAATGCCTGCACAATTAAGCAATGCCTGAAGCAATCCCAGAAGCAGTGCCCAAAGCAGTGCCTGCCAGTTCCTAGTCTCATTCCTACTCCCCACACTGATTCCTGCTTTGGGTTTTAAGCCTGGTAAATTGTGATTCTCTGCATGAATCTGTTGGTCTCTCTAATTTGGGGGGGTCAATGGTTGCCTTTGATCTGATTTTTCTTATATATCTGATTTCTACTTGGTTCAATTTGTTTGCTTTTTGTTAGAATTAGAGGGAGTAGTGTCTTCCAAGCTCCTTACACCATTAGGTAGGAATCACATCTTCAGGTAGTAGGTGTAGGCTGGAGTGGAGAAGGTGGAGACCAATCAGGGAAAGGGACTGCAGGAAAATGTAGTTAAGAAAAAACCTAGAATGTGAGGCTTGAGGTTTACACATCTGTGGAGCATGAGTGGATTAGAACATCTGGCAATCCTTGGGTACATCCCACAGCTCCATGGGCCCACCTCTAGACCAGGGAAATAAAAGGAGACCATCTGGGCATCCTTACCACACTTTTTCTCCTTTGGGAATGTATTTTCACTTTGTGTAGCTTCCCTCTTTACTTGCACTCTGTCTAGTTCCTTTATTTTCACTGAGATACAGTTTGTGTGAGATTGCTTTGAATTTGTGATTGTTCCATCACTGGCTTGACTCGGTACTCTCTTGATACGGGGACCTGAGAACCAGGCAGCATCAAGACAGTGGGTTAACAACATGGTGGGTTAAAAACTGAAAATTCATGAAAAGTTCAAGAAGCCATAAACAGTACAGTGTAGTTGATGTGCACACGTTTGTATAGTGCTTGCCTGCTCTGAATTTTTTATCCTGGTAGCCAAAAAAGAACATAAATGTTCAGAGGTAAATTGCATTGCCAGGAAATAGACACACAAGTGAAAGTTGACAGTCATGGAGTTAGTTTTATCCATTGTCTTTTCCCTTCCTTTCTGCTCTCTTTTGGAGTGAGTCTTTTTTTGATTGCCTTTTATCAGACTTAATCAGTCTTTTTCTGATTGCCTTTTATTGTCCCTTGTTGACTTACTAGCTATCTTTTCTGCCTTACTTAAGTGGTTGCTTCAGGTTTATGTGATATATATTTATCTTATCACTTTTTACCTTCAAATTATATTACACTATTTCACACATAGAAAGATAACTTTACAATTGTATACGTTAATGTTTCCCCTCCAGGGCTTCATGTTATTATACTTTCACCTCTATATACATAATGAAATCCCTATAAATTACTTCTATAGTTGATTATCTATGTGGAAGATTAAAATAATAAGCAAAAGCTTTTTATAATCCACCCTCTACTAATCATTTCTGGTGCTCTTTACTTTTTTATGCAGATCTGTTTCTATCTTTTATAATTTTTCTCCTCTTTATGTGAGCTTTTAGCGCTCTTCCCTCCAATATTTTTAGCTATGCCTTTCACCAGCCTAGAATAGTTTCCTCACCTAAACTGTGCCAATTATTATTCAACTAAATATTACAGGGTGACCCTCTGCACTTCTCTGGAATTTTCTTTTGGTGTATTTCTCTTCTCTACCACACTGTAACTTGCAAATTTTACCCATCTTGTTCTATCCAGGATCACAACTCCTTGATAGAAAAAGTCTGCCTGGCTCTGCCTGGAATCCCTTTTCTGGGCTATGGCAGTCAGCTGGGGCAACCACGGCACCCATGTACTGTGTTTCCCACTTCCCAGGTATTGCTGTCCTTCATTGCCTGCTGTTCAGTGATGTGAATGTAATTTATTTTATATATTTTTCCTAATATTTTAGGTTTTTAGGTGAGAGGATATATTTGGTGCTTGTTACTTCAATTTGACCTAAAGCAGATGTCCAAAGCTTTATTCTCTTTACCAACTCTTAGATAATACTGTATGTTGGCCGCTGTTTTATGTGTTTTACAAATACTGAGTTATGTATAAGCCTTTAACATCACTATGAGGTCACTACTACTACTACCCCACACTGTTTTAAGGAGGATAAAAAGTTTGTCAACTTCACATTGATAAGTGAAGCCATCCATTTTAAATGCAAAGGTGCTGGGGCAGACAGAGAATAGCCACTAAAATGAATTTCAAACATTCTCGTCCTACAGAGCTAATAAAGGTGCTTCTCATGATCCGGAAGTAAAGAGAAGAGTGATGTATGATGACTCCTTTTCAGCATCTGAATTTCAAACCCCTCTTTGTGCAACATCCCAGTGACTTTCTGGCATTTAAAATTCATTTTGCATGGGTCACTACTCAGTCCAGGTTTTAGTCGATTGATCAAGCTGACAATTAGAAATAATTTAAAATGCTTAACTTAGAAAACTGAATCTAGAATCTCTGGTAACATTTCAATAAAACCTACTCTAAAATTGCATTCTCCTCTACATAATTTAACACATTCTATAATTATTTTCACATATATTATGATTTTTACTGTGTCTTTCAATTCTTTTAGTGTGATTATTTCTAAGTCTATATAGTTTTTAATGACCTGCATGCACATACGCACACACATCTCGTCCCCTAAAATTCCCCAAATACATACATGCACACCCCACAGTGGACTCTGATGGGGGAATGATGTAGTTGAGGCATATTGAAAAGTGATTCCCTCTGCAAGGTGACTGTCTCAAACTCTTAAAGTAAGGAATTACTTTAGTTAACAAAATATAGAAGATTTGGGGTAGTTGGATATGTTCTCACTCATCATGTACCATGTTCAAGATGTTCAAGGACTCATTCTTTCCTAATTATTGCCTTAAATTTGAAAAAGAAAACAACAACAACAACAACAAAAAAAAAAAAAAAAAACAAAACAGAGAAACAAGGAACCTATGAAGTCAAAAGTCAATTGACATCATAACTAGGCAACCTTAACGATGACGCTTTAGGCCAGGAACAGTGGCTCATGCCTATAATCTTAATACTCTGGGAAGCCAAGATGGATGTATTACTTGAGCTCAGGAGTTCAAGACCAGCCTGAGCAAGAGTAAGACCCCATCAATATAAAAAAATAGGAAAAAAATAACAAAAACCTAGTTGAGCTTCATGGCAGTCGCTTATAGTCCCAGCTTCCTAGGAGACTGAGGCAAGGTGATTACTTGAACCCAAGAGTTTGAAAATGCTATGAACTGTGATGCCCAGGACATCAGAGACTGTCTCAAAAGTAACAACAAACAAAAAATGAAGCTTTAGACTTAGATTTTAGCTACCTCATTCTTTCAGTTTCAAAGGCAAAAAAAAAACATCATTTAACAAATTTAAAGAAACTTGTTTAATTTTTATTTATGCCTTGGGTCAAAATTAAGGAAACTCTCATAATTATTCCATTTCATTAAGCTGTACAGAGCAATTAGAAGAAGCCCGACGATTTATGATCCGACATCATAAATATTTTCTTTAGTTATTCTTCAGGCATCTGTTTCTTCCTCATCTTAAAATTCTGTATTCAATGGTCATTCCATTCCAGGTGATTACAAGTAATAATGTGATTAACTTTGCCCCTAAAGGCCATCAGCCACCAAAGCCTCTCTGTTTCTACTATCTTCAGTCATAACTTAGCCAGATAATAGATCTTTGAACCCCATTTCATTAGGTAGAATGGCCACCAAGATGCCCACACACTGATCCTTGGCTCCTATTAAAGAATATGTTATGTCACAAAGTAACAGGGACTTTGCAGGAGTAAAACAGAGAGACATTGTATTTTGCTATGTATCATTCATCCCCATGTATAATGAACACCCACGTTTTTGGCCCAAATTTTCAGGAAAAAGCCTGTCAAGAAAGTAGCCAGCTCTTGGTTAGGAGAGACACATCTAGGGAATGCTAACGCTCCCCTGGTAAACATGCAGATTACACCACCCTCCCATAGCCACCTGCTCTATGAAGACTGCCCATTCTCTCTCTTTTAGGAGCCCTTCCCTCCCTGCCACATTGGAGGCCTAAGTCCTAGTTATCTAACTATGCATGTGGCCAGAGGGGCAGGAGCATCTGAGGCTGTTTGACTGTGGGCCTCCAGGTGGTTGCCTGGAGCCTGCCCAGAACTCCTGGTCATGACTCAGGTCTCAGCTCTCTCCCTGCAGGGTCACAGCCTGCCTCAGCAGCAATGCCACTGCTGCCTCCGCAATCGCTCAATGAAAGCTGTTCCAGCCCACTCCCACAGGATCTTGGATCCTCCTGGACTGGAATCCTGTGCGCCCAGCAGTCCCAGGTGGGAGGGTGCAGTGGCCCAAAGCGACCCACTGGAATCTCTGCTCCCAAGCTGTACCAACCATCTATAATGCACATCCTTATTCTAATGTCAAAAATTTGGGCAAAAGCTGTGTGTTATACTTGGCAAAATATGGTAACCTAGATTTTTCAAGTTGTCTTAGGATGTTAGCCCTTAAAAACAGAGACCCTTCTTGAGAGTAAGAGACAGGAGCAGAAGGTGAAGAAATCTGAAACATGAGAGGGAAATTAACCACTGTTGCTGAAGAGAGACCACATGGAAAGCCAGAGAAGGAATGCAGACAGCCCCTGGACAACCAGGAAAGGAATGGGGACCTCGGCTCTAAAACCTCAGGGACCTGAATTTAGTCAATAACGTGAATGAGCTTGAAAGTGGATTCACCCTCAGAGCCCCCAGAGAGGAAGCGGCACTGCCCACACCTTCATGCCAGCACCGTGAAACTCTAAAGAGAAGCCCCAGCTGAACCACCCTGTACCAGGACTTCTGGTAGAGGACTATGAGATAACAGATAGGTTATTTTTATTTTTATTCTTTTAGAGATAGAGTCTCACTCTGTCACCCAGGCTGCTGCAGTATGGTCACAGCTCATGTTAACTTTGAACTCCTGGGCTCCAGCAATTGTCCCACTGCAACATTCCAGCAGCTGAGACTATATGTGTGTGCTACTTTTCTTTTTGACTTTTTTAGACATGACATGGGGTCTCACTATTTGGCACCTTCCCAGCTAGGCCTCCCAGAGCTTTGGGATTGTACTTGTGAGACACGATGACAGCTGGATATTGTTTTAAGTTGCTAAATGTGTGGCAGTCTCTTGGGGCAGCCATAGAAAACTAATAGGACCACCATTTTTAAAAAAGTTTTGTCTGAAAACACAATTTTTAGTATAATTAGCAGAAGTTTACATAGGCTAATTAAGTAGATTATAAATATTGGTTTATTAAAGTATCTTATAGTATCAAGAGAAAGGAAAAAGAAAACAGGTTCAGAAAATGGCAAGGAATAAAAGCTGGTTAGTTAAATATCTGTTTGTTGCTCAAAAACATGCTTTAAAACTTATGCGATGATACTGGTGTCCTTCTCACAGAAAAGCAGGTCTTGTTCCACCATTCAGCTCATCTGTAGACAATGAATAATATGGTCTTAGCCACCGCACCCTAGCACCTGCTTGCAAATGCCATCACCACAACCATCACTAGAAATTAGCCTCTGCACTCATTCTTTTATGTTATTATTGCTTCAACATCTGGAATTCAAATCTGGAGTAGATACATTTGATTGGCTATAGCTATGTGCCCACATCTGAGCTGCCCTCAAAGCTAAAAAACAAGTATTTCTTCACATCTTATGTTCCAGGTGATATAAAAAGGGAAGAGTTCTGCCAACTGCCATGTGATTGAGAGTACTCCAAAATAAAAAGGAAGACTTTTCAAAGGATGGCAGAAAATTACTCAATACATTTCCATTTTTAGTAAGTTCACTTGCCTAAAGCTTTTGAAGGTCCTATCTGAGGTTCCTTCGAATTCCTGTTACATGTATTGGTTTCTTTTGTCAAACTTCTTAAGTTATCTGAGTCCCCAGGCATTACAGATATCATGCAGTAAAATCTGGGTTTTAATTCTCTCTCAGTAAACCAGCTATGTATTTAGAATAGAGATTATAGAAGCATACCAGTGCAACAAATATAGAATGCTCACTTTCGATTTCAAGTGAGGTGACCTTGGCTATGTCTCTACTTAGCCTTTTTACAGTTGTTTCCTCAAGTGTAGAAATGGTAATGATCCTACCTCAAATGGGTATTGATTAATTAATGCGATCATGTAAAGCTATTTAGAGAAACCCCTGAATAGGTAAATATAGATACAAGTAAGACAAATTGTGAGTGGGTAGTGGACAGGGAGAGTGTATGAATCATGAGTGTAAAATTAGGTCTTATATCCCAGAGATTGCCTTTTGAAGAACTATGTGTCAACTCATTTCAGATCTAAAGGTCATGGTACAGCAAATAAAAAGCATGTTTCATAACATCATTTAAACCCTTTTGCTCAATGAAAACAACTACATATATATATATATATATACACACACACACATATATATATAAAACTTTCTTTGCTGTCCCCTTCCCCCACTGACTAATGTTGCTTCAGATGAATTGTCTTTTGCCCTTTACCATTTCTGAATTTTTCCAATTCTTGATTTTCTTGGAAGAAGGAATTATAATCTATGACTCTTTTCATAAGTGATTTGTACATAAGGAACTACTGATTATTTAACTTAAAGGAGAGAGTGAAGTAGCAGAATTTTTTCTTACCTTAAGTACAGTCTGTGTGGACATTGGACTACCTCACGAAATTAAATAGGATGACATAAAAAATAAGATGGATTGATGGAAAAAATGGGCAGATAGATTTGATGAAATAAAGATAGCAAACTATTCACTGAAGATTCTAGTTATGGCATGTCTCTTACCATACAATGCTTTTAACATGGAAGTGTTGGTGCTAGAAGAAGTTGGAGTTCTTATAGCACAAATCCATCATTGTATGGTATATTATCACACTTAATAAATTTTTTTGTGGCTGAATGAATGGAATGAATTTGGCATATGAAATCAACATTCAGGTAGGGTAAAGGGACTGCTAAATTACATGACTAGTCAGTGGTAGAATCAGAACTTGATTCAGGTTTTCTAACTCTCAGTCAGGGACTCTTTCTTTAGTAGATTGTGTTTACATTTGTGTAACTAGTCCTAGTCTCAAACTATATGAAGAATTCCAGCTAGAGACACAGCATCTGGAAGTGCATGGCCTATGGCCTGGCACCTGGCATGCAGTAAGGGACTTTGGTTTTTCATTCTTATTAGGAAACTTTAGGAAAGTTCTAATAAATTTTGAGAACTGATCTCATAGTGATCATGTCTCACCTGTCTTCATTTAAAATCTGACCTTTACCATTTCATTTGTCAGGATTTCTCATTAGGGTGTAGGTGTGTGTGTTTGTTGGGGAGTGTGTCGGGCATGGTGGAGGGGCATAGTGGGTGTGAGAGAGAGGGCACACGACTACCTCCTGCCCTATACAACTCAGAAGGGCAGAGCAATTTCTCCTCCTGTTCCTTTTTCTATATCAATGAGTCATATCCCAATATTCAAAAAGTTCGGAAGTAGATGTATTTTACATTTCAGAATATTTCAGATTTTAAAAAGATGCATTATGTGTGTGTGTGCCTTAAATAGCATTAAACCCCACAGTGGCATGGATAGCACTTCATAACCAAGTGTACTATCTCTTACCCGAGTAACCCCCACACACCATTTGTTTTCAGTGAGTTTTGAATTTCAGAATCACTCACACAGGACTAAGGATTCTGTAGTGTTAAGCAATATTCTTGGCTCCTAACTCATAGAAAAAATAATTTGGTGTGAAAAAACAATTACATTAATAGAAACCGGAATATAAAAATAACTTTGCAAACTCTAAAATGATACATGAATATTTATCATTATTGTTTTTTAATAAAGGAATTTGTTGGTAACTATTAATAGTTTTTCTGGGAATAGTTTCTTAGTGAAAGGCTTTAGCATATGCATGATAGAAGATATTTTGTATTCACATACTCAGAATCAGCAAACTTTGCCTCTAAAGGACTAAATAATAAATATTTTCATCTTCGTGCGTCAAACATTCTCTGTCCCAACCAACTCAATCCAGCATTGTAGCAAAAAAGTAGTCACGAGTAACAAATGAATGAGTGTGGCTATGTTACAGTAAAGCTTTATTTACACAAATAAAGTGGGTCAGATTGGCCTTCCAGCCAGAGTTTGCCCCCTTCCCCCCACATATACATATACATTTCTGTCTTGTAGACTGTGTATCTGTGCAGAGAAGAATCTGTAAGATCTTGAGGTTAGAGGTAATGCCTTATGCCTTTTGTAGAACTAAGGGCTATGATTTTGTTTAGAAACTTAGTGTGCCCTCCACCACTGATTTAAAATGGACAATGTGTTGGAGAATGAATGAGTGAAGCCATTTTAGGGAGAAAAACACCAGGGACTAATTTCTATAATCCTCACATACTCCTTTTGTCTCAATAACCCCACTTCATAATTATAATAAATACCAAGATTTATATGAAGTCACGTTACAGATGATTAGAAAGCAGTGACCATTTAACATTAAATATGAAAATGAGATCCATAAAGAAGATACTATTTATATAATTTAGAATTATGTAAAAAATAAAACAACACTTGTACACAAGACAGCACATGCATTTTAAGGACATATAGAAGTGGGAGGATGTGAATATAGATGAAGTAAAGGAGAAACACATCTAAATAAACAATATAAATGCAAGCCCCTTGCACACTGGGGATGATAATGTGCCAAGGACTGAGGTGCAGATTACCTAATTCTACACATTTGTGGTACAAAGATTCAAAGGAGATGAGAACAAATTAAGCAAAGATTCTTAATTTAGGATTCAAGAACCTCTCCTGGGTCATGAATGTTTTTAAGGAGGTCCATTTTTTTCCCCCAGAAATTAAATGCAAAAGTACAAAGCAAAGATTTCCCAGAAATCAGTGTTGCTTGAGAATGAAAAGTGTTGCTTCTTGCACACATGGATTCTAGAATTTTTGAACAGCTAAGTATTAAAAATGAGATTTCTGTCTTAAATAGAATGTTGAACCCATTATGGTTCTTAGCCTTTCTAGGGACAATGAACATCTATAATATATTATAATGAACTCCCCAATGCAGATTTGCACCTGTGAACTTTATACACATAAGGGATTGATTCCTTGCAGCCAAAAATAAATCTCATCTGGGGTGACCAAACACGG
Source organism: Loris lydekkerianus (assembly GCA_963574355.1). NCBI lineage: Eukaryota > Metazoa > Chordata > Mammalia > Primates > Lorisidae > Loris > Loris lydekkerianus. Next base: position 16,377 of record CAUYPK010165340.1, on the reverse strand, counting down.
CAAAACACCACGGATTGAGGCTTTATGAACAATTAAACAATGTTGTAATCTTAACTATATATAAATTCTACTTCCAATAGAACATCAATTGTATCTATAGCATAAATTGCTATAGATACTTTTGCTAGATTACATGAAATATCTAACATTAATTTGCAAGATGGTATAATCTTACATGAAATTTTCAAAGCTTTAACTTGTTTCTAGTTAAACTTAGTAATGTCTTCCCCCTAACGTTGCTCTTCTCTCTGAACCAATCTTTCCTTGCATTTCTTTCTGATATCTCACAAGGATGACATACAAGATCATCACCATGGTTCCCCACTACCCATCAAGATTTTGTGCCTGCCAGTCAAACTTCTTCCATTTCTTTTTTCTCTCCAGTAAGATTCTTGCCATTTTCAAATTGTGCCATTATTTTCTTAAGTCTTTGTGATTTGCTACAAGGGGCTTGAAATCATTTATTCCCCTTCTTCAACCGCATGAGGACTATTCATCATTTTAGATCAGTTCAAATGCCATCTCTTCCCCAAATCCTTCCATCACTCTTCAAATGTGCTTGTGTACTATTTCATGTATTCCCACAACAATCTATGCCAACTTTCAATAGACTCCACTTTCCCACTGTAGAGACTTATGTCCTTATGTGTCTTCTATGCGTTGAGTAAAAACTGCAACTTTTAACCTATACTTTTCACGGTCTTCAGTAGGTTCTCTATTATTAGTAACTCAGGAGGTTCTAATTGAACTAGTGGCTGAGGATTCATTAAACGAGCACACTGATTGATGTATGGTACTTTATACTGGATCTCATGCGGAAGTTTGATGGTGTCTCATTCGATTTTAGTTAACGATATTTTGTTTCAGGTGACAGAGAAGAGAGGAACAGAGTACATTGAATCAATGGGTAAGAATATTCAGGGAAGTAAAAGTTAACACAGGACTGTCCTCACTCCCAGACTTCCAAGAGAAGAAAGGCCATATATCAGGACGCCCTGAGCCTCAGCATGTCTTTGTGCTAATGCTTTGTCTCCACAGAGACTCAATGACTCTTGTCTCTGACGTTTATCCTCTTCTAGCTAACTCTAACTTATTACAATTGTTGTTACTACTCACTCATGTTTCTAAGGCTTCACGATTTTTTTTTTTTTTTTTTTTTTTTTTTTTGTCTTTCTTTTCTGGGAAATTTTTCTGTGTTGATCTCATTGTTTTTAATTACACAAAAACTCCAAAAGATAATGTCTCATCTTGTCCTACGCTACCCATCAGGACTGAGAGCTTCCACTTAACAAAGTTATTATAAGAAGCCATTGGCCAGTCCACATTTAGAGAAGAGATCAGTGTCTAACCACACCAACCATGGCTAGGAGGGTAGGGATGTGTGGCAAAAAGCAGAGCCTAAAAAGCACATTCTGGCAGCTTTGATCAGATCCTGAGAGCATAATTGCCTCTTTAGAATACAAACTCACACTAGGAGATTTGTTCTTTCTGCTCCCATCACACTAATGCATTCCATTATTGTCTCTGTTAGCTTATGCCTGGCTCCTGATTAATACTTCTCATCAGCTTGGTGCCCCATTAGTGCACATCAGTAAGTCCCAAAGTGCAAATCTGGTCAATAATTCTTTGGGCATCTGTGAAAGTACCATATTGCCATTTTAAGATCTTTAAGCTCTTTTGTTTCCTGAGATAAAGTAAGCACAAATAGAAAAACAAACAAAAACAAGAAACAGGGCCACTTTTTAATAAGCTCCCCAATTTATGAGCGCCCTTGAGCCTTTTTTGTGACAGGGGTTAACTTATAAAACCAACTCTGTTCTTGACTTGTACTATATGACTTCTGAAAACATAAGATCATATTTGGAGATACATCATCTTGTGAAGAGAATGATTTTGCTCTTTCCACTGTGAATGGACTAGCTGTAGCCTTGCATCCTGGTAACCTTTTGGTTTTATTTCTTTTAATACTTGCTGTGTCTTTTTTTCATTCTTTCTTTTTGGAGAGACGAAAATGGTTTCTTTTGTAAGCCAGACTTTTAAATGTTTTTGTCTCCAGTCTTCCTTTCATAAAATTTGCTCTCTAGAGACAAAGTACCAAGAGCTAGGGTAGGGTTTATAAAGTTTGTATAATATTTTAAGAATGGGTGAGAATGAGATTAACAGGGGGAATCAGAAGCAAACTATCTATGGAAGGAATAGCACAGATCAAATTATGGAAAGTAACATGGTCGAAACGTGTCAGGAGCCTGGCTTGGATGGACCATATGTTTTATGCGGTAGCAGAAAGAGCAGAAAGATGCAGGGGGAGGAGCATTAGAACTAAATAAGGTACAATCAACTCAAAACTCACATCACTCTGGTGCTTTTTACAAAATTGAACGTTAATAAACAATATCACTAATATTCATCTGCAGACACTTTTGTGGTGTGAATCATCTTAAATGTCTTTTATAATGATTATTTTTATGTTGACAGCTTCTTTAGAGTCTCAGACTTGCAAGCAGCTTCCTTATATAAGACATGATCTCCACATCCTGGTTTTGTTTTTGCTATCTTTCTCAGGAAAAGAAGAAAAGAAATGCTTTTTTTTTTTTTTTTTTTTTTCCAGATATCACATAATATAGGGTAATGTGGAGATTAAAGATTATTTTCATTCAAAGTCTTTCAGTGTGCCTTGTTTTTTCCATAATGTTACTTTTCTTCTGTAGCTTATTTTGAGATTAATATCCCATAAAAACATTGCTCTGTATCACGTATAGTATTAAATATGAAAAAATCAGTTATCACAGCCATGCTAGATAATAAATGTATTTCAGTAATCACATACAGAAATTACCTACTCACCCCTCAATTCTCCTGGGGGAATGAGTTCCCCTGCCATTTATTCCCTATAGAGTTAAATTAAGCTTGGTTGTGTTTCTTGATGTGGATAAGTATCCATCTGCGGCCCTGATTACCACTATCATTATGTGTTATTAACCAATGTGAAAATTATCAAGTTACATAATGATAGCAGTCAGTTAGCACCATTTGCTTTCACATTTTTACTTGAAAGTGCTTTATGCAAATGAAAGTTTAAAATTAAAATTTGCCCTTAAAGAAAAGTAGATATAGTCTTTTTTTATGTGTTTAAAAACATGTATATATTATTGTCACATGTAAGACATTACATATATTATTATATTATTTGCATTATTTCTCCAAAGCTCTCATCTCATGTGAATAATAGTCATTCGCTTACTATGGAATTAAGTACAATTGTCTAAGATGATAATGGCACTAGAAACCAGACTTGGCTGGTCTTGGGGGTAATTAAAAGAGTAATCTTTTAAGAATTTCAATTTCAGGCTTTCTCACTGAGTAAATTATAAAGATGCACCCCATGGAACTTTAAGGAAGCAATGAGGCTTTCATTTCCATATGTCAGGTTGGGCTTTAGCTGGTGTACTTAGCAGAAAAGGCCATGAGCTAATTTCCTGGCTCATTCAAAGCATTCTCTCCATCATCTCTGACCCTGAACAACTTTTACCAGTAAAGGGCACAAAGAGAAATTCAGTGCTGATGAGAATTTGCTACCAGAGCACTTTTCATGTTTGCTATGATTTTATGGGACCATCTTTTTACATCTGTGCAAATGGAAAACAGTATGTGCAGAAGAGAACCTATCTTCAAAAGGAATATGACATTGTCTAACTATACTATATATAACCCTGGCCACTATTAAGGTCATTTGATACACCGAGGGCTTAAAAAACACATTTGGAGTTAACTTATTTCATGCTGTCCTGCCAAACTGCTCATTTAAGTTGAAATTCACTAGATAGTTTTACAAGTTGCTATTTTAGAATGAGATTCTAAATGACTTCTAAAATTAGAAGATCTTATTTTGAATTACTCTGTAACTGCCCTGAAAACATTACAGGTCCAGATGGTGCAGCTGATCCCCAGAAGAGGCATCTTCTAGCTCTGAGTGGCCTCACCACACTCAGCATCTTGTCTTTCTTTTTGTTAGTATGTGATGCTTGTTGCACGTGCTTCACATCTTCCAGGATCCCATTGATCCAGTACTGGTGACGTTTCAGATATTAACCCATATATCCATGCTAGCCTCAGGTGCAAGCATTAATTTACTTGAACTTGGACTTTGTTTCTTGAGGAGATAACTCTTGCTGGCAAATTGTCCAGACAACTAGGAGCTCTGCCATTTTTGCTAGAAAGAGTAAATTCTGAATATTAGATCTCCTGGTGGCACCAGGCCAGGGGGCATATACCAGCATCTCTGAATATGTCTTCAAAGTTCTCAAGTCAGAAAGAGTTGACCCAAAATTTAGGCTATGTAAAAGGCTTTTGAGCAGAGTCTGTGTGCTCAGTGGAAAATTATTTTTATCACTAGCATATCTGAGTTTGAATATTATATAGAAAAATGATGAAACTAAATATATAGAGAGTGCTATTTCAGTTTAGTCTTCTGGATGAGAATGATCAAATCTGGGTAACTAAACCCAGAGAATAAGTCAATTTTATTTGAGGAGAATACAGACAGGACCTGCAGTTAAAGATGTCCTCCATTTTTATATCCACATTTATTGTATTTTTTATCAACTTTGGAATAAACATATTTAAAACACATAAGTAGAGCTTCCACTCCTGACTTCACTCCAGGAAATCCATTATTGAGCTTTAAGTGGTCAAATGGGCACTAGAAGAAATCTTCCATAGTCTAGAAGATTTCAGATAAGGTACATGTTGAATCACTTAAATCACAAAATTAATAAACTTGTCAAAACAAGTGTGTGTCACTTTATTTTTCAAATCATGATAAATTTAACCTTAAGAAATATTTATAAAAAAATCCTTTATGTCTGTTTTAAAATAATTTTTGATTATACACCTTCAATATTGAAAATGCGCTAGTCTTTTGGTAGAAACAAAATTCAGGAAATGATGTAAAAAAAAAAAATTCAACGCTTTACTTGGTAACTTTACCTAATTATACATATTTTGATCTATTGTAATAAATCATGGAGTCAATTGATTCAAAGAGCCAGTGACAAAAGCTTGAAAAGATGCAGTTGAGTAAATGTTTAGCTCTTTGGCTATTATCCAGCGTTAAAACACAAATACAATCCTAACTTCAGGACTTTTGTACAATTACAACTCAACCAAATTGTATGGCACTGGAACAACTCTGTTACATAATGCATTATTCATTAGCAAGAACAACACCCAAATCTGATTTTGTTATTATACTAAATATCTCACATCTGCTGATGCATTCAATTCTTTCAGCTTTATCACAAGATAGCACCTCCATTTTTCAGCTGAGAAAACAAAGATGATTAGAGACCAAACACTGTGTTGGGAATTGATGGAACTAAGAATATAAATTCAGGCCGTGTTCATGTAGTGTTAAAAATGCAGTCTAAACTTATTAAATTAAAGGATAGTTGTCCATTAAAAAGTAGAAGACATGGCCCCTAACCTTCAGACAATATTCTAATGAGGGAAATAAAACTATTTTTAAAAATCCACAACATAATATAGTGAGATAAAAGTATATATGAAATCAGTGCAATACCACCAGGATATATATGCTATGTCATGAAGGTATCCATGATGTTCCGTGGTACCAAAGAATAATGAAACCAAAATCTACAGGAAGCATCAGGAAGGCTTGTTAACATCATTACCATATGGAGCTGCATCTCAAATCTCAGTGAAGATGACAAATTTTAGGCAGACAACAAAGAAAAGGAATTTTGAGAAAGTAATAAAAGGTATTAAATATGAAGTGAAGTTTAATTTCTCCTCTAGCTATTCAGGAATTACTGAGATATATTAAAGGTGATAGTGACTGAATAATACCATTTAGAATAAGAGTTTGGCAATGGTATGAAGCTTTAATTTGAGAGGTTTAGAATAAAGGCAGAGCTATTGGAAAATTCCACTACTTCTTCTACAGCAATGAATATAGATGAAAGAAAAAATGATGGCTGAAAAACATTTAGGGAAATCAACAGAATTTGGCTATGGATGATACAATGACAGCCAAAAAACTGCATTTCTTTGAATGTGTTTATTTTCAAACGCAGACAAACATTTTATTCAAATGGACAAGAACACAAGTTTGTTGTTATTTTCTGCTTCCATGCTTGCAAAAGCCTCAATGTAGACAATCCTATGAAGGCACTAGAAGCAATTAGAATCAAAGCATAATTTTTTTTTTCAAATGAGATACAAATTATGGAATGAATTAATTGGTAATGGTTAAGGAACACTAGTTAGAAGAACTGAAATCAAGTTCTCACTCTGTTATTAAGAAGTTTGAAAAAGTAAATTTCCTTTTTTAGACTGCAGTTTAAATGATTACGTAATGGGGAGATTGAGGACAATAATGTTCAATTATTTTTCAATTTGTAGCCACAGTGTGCTCTTGGATAGTCTTTGAAAAATAGCATTCTCCAATTGTGGGAGAGGGCAATTCTGACTTTATTAACTTTATTAACTAAGTAAACAATAAGAATTAAAACTGAAGTCCACTTAAAATTGGAGAGTATAAAATTTTAAAAAATAAGAGTCTCTCTAATACACATTCTGTAAAGAACAAACGACTCAATCATTTCATTATTTGTTTCAAATAATTGTCTTAATAAAGTAAGGTAATGCATATGAAAGTTCTTTAAAAATAAGAAAACAATATATGAATGTAAGGTGTTATCTTTCCACGTACAACCCTTATGTAAAAGATAACTACTGAAATAGTTAGTATTTAATATTTACTCAAAAACCAGGAATGGTGACTCACACTTGTTTGTAATCTTAGCACTTCGAGAGGCAGAGGCAAGTGGTCTTCCTGAGCTTAGGAGTTCCAAGACCAGCCTGAGCAAGAGTGAGGCCCATCTCTACTTAAAATAGAAAAACTAGCTGGGCACCGTGGCAGGTTCCTGTAGTCCCAGCTACTGAGAAGGCTGAGGAAAGAGTTTTAGTTTGCTGTGAGCTATGACACCACAGCACTGTACCCAGGGCAACAAAGTGAGACTCTATCCCCTCAAAATAAATAAATAATATGAAAAATGATGATGCTATTTAATACATATGTTCAGTTGTTTATACTTTAGGCCCCATATGTCCATATTCTTAGATGCAACTGCAAATCACGTCATAGATTCTACAGTTCTTACCTTCCATGGATATCAGGACCTTCTAGACATGGTTAAACAAATGTGTGGTAACCTTCGGCATTTTGTGATGTATATTTATCCACTATGTGTTAAGCAGCACAAAAGTGCTGGGAATATCATAATACCTCTTTAAACAAAATTCATTATAGCATGTTTTTCAAGAATAAGTATTTGATAAAAATGTTTTTAAGCTTGGGTGAAGCCTGTGGCTCAAAGGAGTAGGATGCCAACCCCATACGCCAGAGGTGGCGGGTTCAAACCCAGCCTTGGCCAAAAACTGCAAAAAAAAAAAAAAATGTTTTTAAGCTTTGACTTTTGTCCAGTTAATTATAAATATGTTTCTTAAATTTTATAATATGTATTGGGGGTACACATGTTTTGTTTACATACTTTCTTTTTTATACACATTAAGTTCAAAGTTGTAAGCATGCCCTTCACCCAGATAATGAAAGAAATAGAACTCTGAACAGAACAATACCAAAAAACAAAATTGAAAAAACAATAAAAATGTCTTTCAACTAAAAAAAAAAAAAAAAAAAAAAAAAAATCCTGGACGATTTTACACATGAATTTTACCAAACCTACATAAAGGAACTTGTACCTATACTGCAGAAATAATTATATGGCATTGAGAAGGAAGGAATTCTCCCCAACACATTCTATGAAGCTAATATTACCTTGATACCAAAGCTAGGAAATAACATAACTAAAAAAGAAAGCTTCAGAACAGTATCCCTTGTGAATATAGAGCAAAAATTGTCAGTAAAATTTTAGCAAACCAAAATCAGCAGTACATAAAAAAAAAAAAAAAAAGATTCACCATCCCAGAGATGCAAGGATGGTTCAACACATACAAATCTATAAATATAATTCACCAAATAAATAGATGCAATCACCACCAGTCTTGACATTAGCTAAGTACTTGCTGAGAATGACTCTTAGATTATACTGCGCTTCTTATATGCACAAACACACACATGGACTAATATACTGATATATGTTCTATAAATAACACATATATATGGTATATATTGTAAAACTGCTTAAAGTCAGATTGGGGAAGTGAGAGATAAGAGTTGCAAATCATTGTCTTCACTAAGTAGAACCTTTCAAAAGATTGAATTTTTGTAATGAAATCCACTTTCACATAAACAATAAACTTTTTCTATAAAGAGGAACATAGTATCAAGGCATTGAAGTGCTCTTCTGCCAAAAAAAAAATGTGACTAACTGAATTCATAAAAATGCTTGTTACTACCAGCTTTCTTTCAGATATGAAAAAAGGTGGGAGATTCTTGGAATTGAAACTTGACATTTCTAACTTTAGGAATAGGCTGGTGATTTCACATTCTCATAATTTCCTAAAATTTTAAAAGGAAATCTGAGATATGAGGTATTGTAAAGAACATCTACATCTATCGTTTTTACTTTCAGCCTTACTTAGAAAAAATACGTAACAAATACTTCTTAATTTATTTTTATTTTGGGTTTCTTTTCTTTGTTTTATATCAAATTAATATGAGGGTACAAATTTTTAGTTTACATTATTCTCACTCCCAAGGTAAAGTTCTAGTTGTATTAGAGCCCTTCACCCAGGGGACTTGCTGAACATCCTTACATTGTGCCTCCCTCCTCCCACCAATCATTGTCCCCCATCTTTTCCCTCCTCCTTGCTAGACTATATTTGTGTTTTATCATTCATGTGGGCATGTAATTGTTTATATATTGCTTTCATATTTTTTTTTGAATTCTTGTGATACTTTATTAAGAAGAATGTGTTCAACTCCATCCAGGTAAATATAAAAGTTGTAAAGTCTCCAGTGCTCCATGGTATTCATATATCACTATTTATTAATCCATTCATGGGTTGATAGGCATTTGGGTTGCTTCCACGACTTGGCAATTATGAATTAAGCTGCAATAAACATTCTAGTATAAATGTCCTTGCGGTAGAATGATTTTTGTTTTTCTGGGTAGATACCTAATAATGGGAGTACAGAATCAAATGGAAGGTCGACTTTTAGTTCTTTGAGAATACTCCATACTTCTTTCCATAAAGATTGTATTAGTTTGCAATCCCACCAGCAGTGTAGAAGTGTTCCCTTCTCTTCACATCCATTCCAGCATCTTAATTTCAATGTACAATCTTGGACTTCTAATACATTGAAGACCAAAAGACTTTGAGATTCTCTAAATCAGTGCTGTGGAATAGAAACATAAAATGAGCCCCTTAAGTAATTGTAAATTTTGGTAGCCATATTAATACACATAAAAAGGGTACTTGTGAAATTATTGTTGACAATGAATTTTATTTACCAGAATAGCCAAAACATTATCATTTTAACCTGTAACCAAGAAAATTCTTAATTAATTTATTATCTCATTTAATTATCCCAGCAGTGAAGAAGGTGTAATTTTCTCTGTCATACTGATGAGGACACAAAAGCATAAAAAAGGGCAGTTTTTAAGGAGAAAACAAAACAAAACAAACAAACAAAACAAAACAAACAAACAAAAAAAAAAAACAGAAAAAAGAATTTAAACTGAAGGAATCAGCTGCTTCACTTTATATTCTTAACCATGGGATTTTTTTGCCAAAGGGTAAACACATAACTGTATATTTTATAGCTAAAAGCAAAGTACAGAAAAATACTGTTAGTCAAAAGTATTGTTTAATGTTTATATCAATAATAATGTTTGAACTCAACTGAATTCTTAAAATAATGTTATTCTGTGAGCTCAAAGCATCTTTTTTAGGAAATTCACTGTCTTTCTGGCAATTATGATGTTATTGGCCAAGCATCTGACACCCCTTTCAGGCAAGCTTTAGGACATTTTACTCCCTCTTTTAGACTTTTCAATTTGGTACATTTCTTTTTACCTATTGCTTTTGTCTTTTTTTTTTGTCTGAGTTTTTTCATGTTATTGTAAGAAAACAGCAGATTTATTGCATTTCTCTGTAAGATGTGTATTTAGTGTTGCAGTTGACATAATTTTTCTACATAGTCACTTACATTCCCTCATGCTTGTTACTGACTGCTGATGCACAGGGAGCTATTTTTGTTAGGCAAAAAAAAAAAAAAAAAAAAAAAAAATCCATTTTATACAAAGTCACCACTTTCAAATTACTTGTATGAACACTAAAACTATTTGCTATTTCAGGTGAGTCTTAATAAAAGAAATTGATCTGACTTTCTCATAAATGTAAGCTACTTTATCATGAGTCACCTATCCATGTCAGAAGTTTCCAAGGTCAATGTATCGTTGTCCAATATAGTAGTGTACTTTTTTTGCATGTCATCAAATTAAATCAGTTAGGGGATGATATTAAGATTCGTTTTTCCCACTCTCTTTCTGAGAAAAGACAAGATACATCCACGTCTAAAAGCTACATTATACAAAGCGGAAAGCTCTTAGCCTGCCAATTCTCCTTTCCTTAAGTAGATGTAAGGCTATGCAGTTTGAACAAGTCATGATGATCCATGTTTTTGCTTTTCTTTTTGTGGCTTCAGAAGTAGAAATGGACCCTGACCTACTTACACTCACAGTTGGTCCAGGCACTGTCCTTGCCTTGTCATAATGGTCCTGATGGCAACCTTCCACCCCAAGGCTCACACCTAAGGGAACTGAAGACATTTGCTGAAGGGATATCAGCTGCTACTGACCCTGTTCACTCATTCCGTGAACCAGCCCAGTTCAGCTAAAGAACTTTCAGTATCATTCCTTTATTTTAGAAATAGTCAAGAGCTCTCCTCTCTTTTGATCACATTATTTCAAATGTGTTCTCAGAATAACACAATTAATGAAAAGCCTTTTTCACTCTAGTTTTAACTTGAAATGATAATTTTCTGTCTCAAAATTTCTATTCAAGCTATCCTGTTAAAGATCAAGTAAATATTGATTTTTTAAAAAGTGGCTGTGCAGATAAAAGTAATTTCCCAGATTATTTCACAGCACATCGGTGTGCTTTGTATGCATGAACACAATCCTAGCATCAGTAGATCCCTACGATGCAATTCTGGGGTTGTTTTGTAGAAAGCATCGTGACGGCATTATGTGTGAATTCCATTTCCCTATTATGGGCCCTGTGATTCTTGTTCTTGTGTATTATGAGAACAAAATGGCCTGTATTCGGAGGGAAAAAAATCAATGGATGCTCATTCCAAAAGCTAAAAGGTAGCTCAGCATCATTACTGAATAATACAGCCATCATTTGCCTTTAACCTCAAAGTGGCACACATTTAACTCCTTCCTTTTCTTTTAATACAAGACTACTATTTTTTGTCCTTAATAACATAAGCCTTCTTATGAGAAAAACAAATTCTAATCTAAAATTATACTAAAATGTCACCTTATAGGGAAAAGTACAAAATAGACTATCAGATAGTTTTAATTGTCTTAGAAGTACATTTTTCAAAAGATCTCTACTGCTTGTATGTTAGAGATCTTATATGAAAACTGCAACTTTCCAATACTTCCAGGAAGACTAGATTTGAGTGATTACTATGGAGCTTCTGAAATATTTGATTGTGACACTTCCTTAACTGTTACTGAGATTTTCTGTAAAGGTTAATCAGATAAATTATAGGAAAGGAGACATTTATTTTTATTGTTATCTCAATAAAATAATAATACAACAAAAACTGCATTAATCTTATCACATCTCTCATCGGAAACATTCAGCCGCTCCTCATTTACCTACAGAATAAAATGTGAATCATCTCAACATCCTTTAAGGCCCCTTTTATCTAGCCTGACCTATTTCACCTGCCTTATCTTTGTCACACTCCGTATGCAATAGCCAATCTTATTCTTTTTTGTTTGTTTTTGTTTGAGACAGAATCTCACTTGGTCAACCTTGTTAAATTTCTGTGGTGTCTTAGGTCACAACAACCTCAAACTCTTGAACCCAAGTGATCCTCTTACCTCAACCTCCCAAGCAGGTGGCACTATAGGCACCTGCCACAACGCCTGGCTATTTTTTAGGGATGGGCTCTTGATCAACTTGGTCTTGAACTCATGAACTCAGACAATCCATCTGCCTCAGCCTCCCAAGTGCTAGGATTACAGGTGTGAGCCACTGCACCTGGCTGCCAAACTCATTCTTAAAAATATTCAAAAATAAAGACTCAGGAACCTCTCTTGATAACCTATGTCCATATCAAGCTTTCTTATCTTACTCTGATTTATCTCTGCTGTCTAGCCAGATAGCTTAAACGTTCTAAGTGTTCTGACTTTATTCAAGACTGAGAAAGCTGTATTGAGGAGACTAGACTACATTAATACAATTACTACATTAAATGTGGATATAGAGTAATGTGCTTTTACTATTCCATAGAGCATGTACCACATGTACACAATACTGATACTGTGACAATGGAATACTTCCATTTTGGAAATATTTTTGTTCTAAGGTAGCATCATACCTTTTTCCTCTTCACCCCAGCATGAGGTATACTAATACTTGTTGAGGTATACTAATACTACTGCTGATGGCATATGAAGCTTTCCCTGCATGAGATATTAGGATGATTGAAAAGTTTTTAGGGGTTGAATTTTTAGAGTAATAAATTAAATGCCTTAAAAGTAATTTTCTGAAAATGTGTGCCATGATAGCAAATAAAAACAGAAGGGTTAATTATTTCCTATGGTATAAAGATATGTATTACCTTATCTTGTCTAAATTAGATTTTTTATATTCTATGTCTAGTCTCAGAATGTATTTTCTCTCCTCATAATTATTGACTGACACAAAATTCACTGACCAATCTGACTTTTCTGAATTAGCAAGAAATTATGTTAAAACACAAACTTAGCATTCTAAATTTCTTTCAAAATGGAACGATCGTGTTTACAACTGGATTAAATATTTCCAATGATCTTTAGAGGTAATGCAATAACTTACTTACATATAAGAGTTTGGAATATCAGATACCTACTCTGACATTTCCAAAACTATAAAGGTAAGAATAATGCTTAAGTTGCCTGCAATAGTAGAGAAAATTTTTTGTGTACAAAGTTGCCTAATATCTGAGATCTAGCAATATTGAAGTACAAATGACCTTGTGCCTCTCAAAAATAACCCAATTCATAGCACAGCTTATCCTGTGAATTTTTCCTTCAACATTACTACCACCACCATATACATAAACAATCATTCTTTTCTGTGAGGTCTCATAAAGTCTTATTGATATAGTATCATTATTACTTTATTTTATTATTTTATTTATTTTTTTTTTTGAGACAGTGTCTGTCTCTGTTGTCCTGGGTAGAGTGCTGTGGCTTCACAGCTCACAGCAACCTCCAGCTCTTGGGCTTAAGCGATTCTCTTGCCTCAACCTCCCAAGTAGCTGGGACTACAGGTGCCTGCCACAACACCCAGCTATTTTTTTGTTGTAGTTGTCATTGTTCTGTCAGGCCCCCGGCCGGGTTCAAACCCACCATAAACGTTTATCTTACCCTAGCCAGAGAATTTCTAAAGATCAGGCACTCTGTCTTATCCATCTCTGATTTCCCCAAACTAGCCCCACAGTGTTCAATAATAATATAATAATGAATGAGTGTAACTTTTTTTGCCTCTTTAGTTTTTATTTTTCTCTGATCAGCTGTAGCACTTCCACGCAGAGTTTTGGTAATTAATCAAATGCTACCATTAGCTGTTTAATCATTTAATGTGAATATCTTTCTAAGGCCAAGAAACTGGCCATATTTCTTTTTGCATCCCACTTGATTTTTCAAATATCTGGAAGAATTGTAGTTATAACACTTGTTGAGTAGTAAAATTTCTTATTCATTAATTTATTAAATATCGAAATTTCTTATTCATTAATTTATTAATTCAAATATTTATTGAACAACCACTGTGCACTATTGTCTAACAACAATAATGAATAGGGATTTTTGGTCTTCAGATCATGATTATTTCCTTCAAAGATAATGTCAAGATTCATTTGAAACAAACACATCACACCTGAAATTTTGGGAAGGAGCTGAGTTGATAATTTGGAACTTCAAAGGTGATCCTGATAATTGGCTAAGTTTGAGGATTCTTTAACTTGAGTTTACCTAAAGGAAAAAGGTAGTAGATTTAGGACAAAGAAAACACAGGGCTCCCAATAATTTCCCATCTTATTCTCCTGCTATTCTTTACTCCTTGAATACAACTAATTATATTACAACTCCTTTCATACAATAAATGGCACACAAACTTTATAGACACTCTATAGTAATCTGGAAACACAAAGAACAAACTGCCGAAGACCCAAATTAAATCAAATGCAAAAACCAACCAAACAAACAAACAAAAAGAACTATACTAACAAATGACAAACCAATTACTTTTAACAATATCTAAAACTCATAAACATGCACACACATATGAAAATTTTAATTTCCACAATGTTTTTTGTGACAGATGCAAAACTGAAGAACTCTTAGTATTGAATATGTTCTGTAGGGTAACTAAATACTCATGCCAATACATATGCAAATTGGACAAAGAATACAGGGGAAAGTCATAAGATTAAATGATGGAATGACAGAAATACCTTATTTAAAAACTGGAGTGGCAGCATGAAGTACACAATGGGGGTCTATGTGTGGTCCAGCATTTTGGGGGGGTCATAGAAAAATCCAGTAGATTTTAGGTTCTTATTCTTAGATTGCCAAAAAGTTTTCCTTTTAAAATACTAGAAAGGGTGTATGGCTAATCTCAGAGACAACCTTGCGAGGACAATGAACTAATAGAAGTTTAAGCTAGGAGAAACCGGCTCTAATAAGGCAAAACAGTTTATCATCAATCTTTTACCAGATGTAATACATAATTTCACACCCATGCAGGCAGCTTGGGACAACAAAAATAATCCCAGAGAAAATTAAGCCAGTGTGAAATTATGCACACAGAAATGGTGAAAGCCTACATTAAAATACATCAACTGTTAAATAATAAAAATAATGGGAATTTTTTAAATGGTTATATCCTCTCCTTTCCAAATGAAAATATACATTATCTGTGGACCTGATTTCCTGATATTTTTTAGCCTAAAGAGAAGGCCTTCTAATATAACACTAATTATTAATGTGTTTATGTCTTAAAATAGTGTCTTTAAGTAATATTTATCCTTGAGTCTTCATCAAAAGTCTGCCAAGTGTTCATAAGTTATTCTGAACAGTTAATTTAATTGATTTGCAAATGGATGTCATTTAAAAAACTCTGGTCAGAGGCCTAATAGATAGTTTGATAAAACTTTAATATGGATCTTCCGGTTGCCAATAATTTAAATATAGTGCTAACATTCAAAACTCAATATTGGGCTTTTATCTTCAGTGGGGTAAAGAAAATTTTGAAATCAGTTACTCTCCATTTTATTGCTTCTCACTATAAAAAATTAAATTAACCTTGAAGCTAATATATATAATATATATAAGGCAAAGCATATAACTAGAACTATGGGAAACATTTCACAATACAGAGAGATATCTGGCTAACTTGAATTTCTTCCCACCACAGTACAATTTTTCCTTCCTTCTTGAGATCTAGAGCTTGAAAGAAATACATTGCATTATGTTTTCTTCTGACTGAGTATTTGGCCTTCTGAATCCATGGGTTCTGCATCCAAGGATGCAACTAACCACAGATGAAAAAAACCATTAAATAGCATTCTAATAAAAATGATGCAAATAGAAACAATACTGTTTTAGCAAATACATAGCAACTGCACAGAAATTCTTTTTTTTTTTTTTTTTAAATTAAGTCATAGTTGTGTACATTAATGCAATCATGGGGCATCATGCACTTGTTTTATATACAATTTGAAATATTTTCATCAAACTAGTTAACATAGCTTTCATGGCCTTTTCTTAGTTATTGTGTTAAGACATTTATATTCGACACCTAGTAAATTTCACATGTACCCTAGTAAGATGCACCGTAGATGTGGTCCCACCAATTACTCTCCCTCCACCCATGCTCCCTTCTCCCCTCTCTTGCCTCTCCCCTTCCTCTTGGGTTATAATTGGGTTATAGCTTTCATATGAAAGCTATAAATTGGTTTCATAGTAGGGCTGAGTACATTGGGTACTTTTTCTTCCATTCTTGAGATACTTTACTAAGAAGAATGTGTTCCAGCTCCATCCATGTAAACATGAAAGAGGTAAAGTCTCCATCTTTCTTTAAGGCTACATAATATTCCATGGT
>CAUYPK010165339.1:0-20549 GCA_963574355.1 Loris lydekkerianus | reverse complement strand
AGAAAAGAACAAGTGATCCCATCGCAGGCTGGGCAAGGGACTTGAAGAGAAACTTCTCTGAAGAAGACAGGCGCATGGCCTACAGACATATGAAAAAATGCTCATCATCTTTAATCATCAGAGAAATGCAAATCAAAACTACTTGAGATATCATCTCACTCCAGTAAGATTAGCCCATATCACAAAAGCCCAAGACCAGAAATGTTGGCGTGGATGTGGAGAAAAGGGATGTGGAGAAAGGGAACACTGCTAGTGGGAATTCAAATTAATACATTCCTTTTGGAAAGATGTTTGGAGAACACTTAGAGATCTAAAAAATAGATCTGCCATTCAATCTTATAATTCCTCTACTAAGCATATACCCAGAAGACCAAAAATCACACTATAACAAAGATATTTGTACCAGAATGTTTATTGCAGCCCAATTTATAATTGTTAAGTCATGGAAAAAGCCCAAGTGCCCATAGATCCATGAATGGATTAATAAATTGTAGTATAAGTACACCATAGAATATTATTCAGCCTTAAAGAAAGATGGAGACTTTACCTCTTTCATGTTTACACAGATGGGGCTGGAACATATTTTTCTTAGTAAAGTATCTCAAGAATGGAAGAAAAAGTATCCAATGTACTCAGCCCTATTATAAAACTAATTTATGGCTTTCATATGAAAGCTATAACCTAGTTATAACCTAAGAATAGGGGGAAGGGGGAGAGGGAAGGGGGAGAGGGACGGGGGTGAGGGAGGGGGGAGAGAGAGGCGGAGGGAGGGTGATTGGTGGGATTACACCTGTGGTGCATCTTACAAGGGTACATGTGAAACTTAGTAAGTGTAGAATATAAATGTCTTAACACAATAACTAAGAAAATGCCAGGAAGGCTAAGTTAACCAGTGTGATGAAAATGTGTCAAATGGTCCATAAAACCAGTGTATGGTACCCCATGATCATATTAATGTACACAGCTATAGTTTAATTAAAAAAAAATAGACAACTAATATTTATAAATAAGAGATAATTTCAAAAAACAGATCAGGCTAAATTTTATAGACAATAGAAAAAGAAGAAATACATCAAGATCATTCCAATGATCTGGGTATACCTGATATCAAAGTTGGAGAAAATATATTATTATAAAGGAGAAATTACAAACATATGTCACTTATAAATGAGGATGTAATATCCTAAACAACATATTAACATGTTGAGTTAAAAATTAATGTTTAAGTAGTATACTTTGGTCTAAATTAAGACCAATTTATGTGAAGATTAGTCACTGTTTTCTTGGGTTTTTCTTTTTCTTTTCAAAATTTTCCAAGGAATTTTCATGCAGTTCTTCTGTCTTTCCTGGTAGACCAAAATCAGTGCAATCCTTGTGCTCTAAATCCTTTCTAGGGGAAAGACAGTAAGAAAATAAGAAAACCAGATAGAAGATGTGCCCAAAGAAAAACTGTACAGTTGATGGATTTCAGCTGAGGGTAAGGTGAGTTTAGTCCAGTGGTTCTCAATCTTCCTAATGCCACAAGCCTTTAATACAGTTCCTGTGCGTCACAACCCATAGGTTGAGAACCACTGGTTTAGTCCTTTACTAAATTGTCTGTATTATTCATTAAGGCAGGTTATTTTTTATTTGTTTGTTTTGTTTTGGTTTTGGGGGGGGAGAGGGTTGAGACAGAGCCCCACTCTGTTGCCCTGGCATCATACCTCACAGCAACCTGTTGGTCTAGTGATCCTCTTGTCTCAGCCACCCAAGTAGCTAGGATTACAGGTGTCCACCACCATACCCAGCTAGTTTTTCTGTTTGTAGAGATGAGATCTTGCTCTTGCTGTGGCTGGTCTCCAACTCCTGAGCTCAGACAATCCACCTGCCTTGCCCTCCCAGAGTGCTAGGATTATAGACATGAGCTACCGTGCCCGGCCAAGGCAGGATATTGTTGACTCAAATCTTACATGAAGAGTTTTGGGGTTGACCTTGAGACTGATTTTCTTTCCACAGCATCTATGTCTTGCATCTGCTGCATTTTTGGTATCCTTAGTGTCATAATAGGACATCACACCCTGGGAAGGGAGAGGGGGTGGCTGGAGCAGCAGGCGGCACACACCATTAGAGGCAGCTCTTGGTAGCAGTGGCCTCCACTGCAGCTGGCGTCCTTATAGGACCAAATGGTTCCTAATTGTGCTATTGATTTTTCCCCTCTTTAATGGACTATTCTCCCAACCCTCTCCAAGTTGAGACACTACCACATCTCAGAGATGTGTTGCCAGGGATGTATGTGAAACTGTGTATAAAAGCACAGGGAGCCTTGCCCTGCGTGTCACTTAGCAAATGAAGAAGCCCAGAAGAAGGGATTTCAGCAGCCTTGGACACACACGTTCACTCCAAGCACAGTGGGTGCTTTACATATCATTTCACTGAATTTAGTCCTGAGAACACACGTAGGACAGAGACATTACTATATTCATTTGATAGATGAACACCCGATGCTCAAAAATCTCTAAATGTGCCCACAGTTGCATAGCTAGTAAGACATGGAGCCAGGATTTCATACCAGGGAATCCAAATCCCTTTACATTTAAAGTGGAGACCAGAAGACAGGGCCCTGTCCTCAGAAGAGCTTTGTGCTTGGTTTAATGCTCTACAGTTGCTATCTTGGAATGTTTCATGCTTTTTGGATAAGGAGTCTTGCATTCTCATTTTACTTCTGGCAGGGTCTTGCTCAGTTGCGCTGGCTAGAGTACAGTGGTGTCATCACAGCTCACTACAACCTCAGACTTCTGGGCTCAAGTTATCCTCCTGTGTCAGCCTCCTGAGTGGCTGGGACTACTGGTGTTCACTACCACACCCAACTAATATTTCTATTTTTTTGTGGAGACAAGATTTTGTTCTTGCTTAGGCTATTCTTTAACTCCTAGCCTCAAGGAATGCTCCCACCTCAGCCTCTTTAAGTGCTAAGATTACAGGTGTGAGCCACTATGCCCAGCCAGAAGGGACATTATTGAGCTGGACAGGACTGTGGGCTCCTATGGATACTCTAGGGAATCTTTCAGAATATGCCTGGCTTGTCCCTCCAAAGGATAAGAGACCAGGATATTTACCCCTGACTCCAACTCCCCAGTAGTTGGAGAATTCCTCAGAAGGTACAGCTCTTCCATATTTCTGGGGTGTTCTATGATGGATCATGAAACTCCTGGCTTCAGAGAAAATCCTGAAAAAAGTAAGCCCATAGATACTGAAGACTGCCCTTGAAGTGGGATTCTACTGGCAGACTGGGAGCTGTCTATAGCTGAAATCAGAGATGGTCAGCACATGTCTTGTAGGGCACCAAATCATCCATACACCTCTGCTCTGTTAATCCAATAAATTTCTCAACACAAAGATCATTAAATGTGACTACTCTAACCAAAGCCCTTCAGTGGTTCTTCACTGTCTCCTGAATAAAGCCCCAATTCCTCAGCCAGTATAGCAAAGCCTTGAACATTTCAGATGAATTTTCATCCAGTTTTAGTTCTTGTATTCACACACATGAACACTGTGCTCTCAGAGCAATTGATGTCCCCCTTCCTCAAGACTTAATTCAATTCATCTTACCTGAATCAAACTCCTGCATTCTCATCCATCCTTCTAGAACTGGCTCATATCTTGCTAGCATTGTCTACACAGATCCTACACTGCCTGAGAACTTAACCCCCCCTTTGCAACATATGTATTATCGTTTTATAAATAAAATTTGTCTTTTCTCAAGAGAATGAAGGTTGTTACTGCTTTAAAATCTCCTATAGTATCTGTGATAGTACACAGTTATACATCATATTACCTTCCATTAAATACTGCTTAAATGAATATTTGAGTAATAAGAAAGATGTATTTCCTAGTAGTTGCATTTTTATGGTAAATTCTGGTTAATCACTGGCCTAATTTCAGGGGTTAGGATTTGTGGTGCAAAAAGTGGGGTTTTATAAGGATAGAAAGTGATCTCATAGATAGAGAGAGGAAACAGAAACACAGCTGGTCCACACAACCGGAAAACTCAGAAGAAAAGGCTCTTCATTACTCAATAGCCCAGTGGTCTTCCTTATTTTTCTGTTTCTCAGTGTCTCCTGGTTTTATTTGTTTGTTTTTCTTTTTTAAATCTCTGCCTCTTCTGACCCTCCAATGTACTCACTGTAGACACCAGTTCCAAGTCTATTAGGTACAATAGCCATACCAGTTGGACAGAGCCTCTGTCTTAGTTCAAATTTTTGAGAAAGAAGGTGGTTGTTCAAAAGGCCAGAAAGCTGATTGGTTGGCATTGGATCAGGTGTCCACTTCTCCTCCAATCATCTATGGCAAACACAGTGGGGCCTTAGAACTAAGCATGGCCACTTAGGCACAACAGGCCTTCGAGTGGAGTGGACCTTGCAAAATGCCATTAGATGTTGATAAAGATGAATTTCTTAAGACAAAGGATAACGTACGTGAACTGGGCAGAGCTCATGACATCCATGTAAGGGATAGGATTAGGATCTGTAGGATACTAGTTCCAGGAGAGCAGATTGTACAAAAATGTTTCTAAACATGGCACGCTCTTTCCTGCCTGTCCTTTTGCAAAGGTGGGATGCCCTGTACACATTATCCACCATTCAAAGTCAGCTCATTCATGAAAGGCCAGAGCCACTGCTCTGTTCCCCAAGGCAGAATGAGGGGCTCCTGAAGCAACATGTCTTCATTTATTTATTCATTCATTTAGTAATATCTTGAGTCACTTATTTGTGCCAACTCTTACGGGTTCTGAGGATACAGTTGTGGACAAATCAAAGCCTCTGTCCACACACAATGTCCATTCTGTGTGAGGGAGACCATCAAGAAACACTAATCACATAGACGTTTGGTCAGCTAAAGTTCTTAGGTGACACAGGATAAGGAGAAAGTGGTATAAGTGATATTTAGGAGGATAGTAGAGCAGAAACTTGTACAAGGGTGTCAGCCAGGTGAAGACCAGGGGAATATATTCCAAGCAAAGGAAATGGCAAGCACAAAAACCCTGAGGCGTCACGCCTTATATCTTAAATGTACAGCAAGAAAGTCAGAGAAGAGAAGGGGTGTCTGGGAATGAGCTAAGAGAGGAAGTCAGGGCCCCGTGTACATGTACTTTCTCCCAGTGCCATCTTCTCTTGCAGTGTCCAATTAATATTGTAATTAGGGACAGCTTTATGGGCATGCAAACTAGCAGTCACATGGGGCCTCTACTTCAGAATGGCCCAATGCTTTATTGAATGACATATGACCACCATCTCAAAAGTCTTAGTTTTTGAACAAGGATCCCCACAAATTAGGTAGCCAGTCCTAACTGTAATTATTTGATAGATGTTGGATTCTTAAATTTTTTACATTTTGATCTCCCAAAAGCACAGCTGGTCTCATTTATTTTTATAAATTTTCATTTGTAAACATTAATTTAATTGCCCTGAAAATAGAACACCATTGTCAGCCCAAAGGCAGTGTACCAAAAGAAATAACAAATGCCAAATTTTGTTCAAATATTCAGAACAAATAGTACTTTCAAGAGAAAGGTCACCTTGTATTTCACATGAGTGCAAAAATCTTTGAAGGATGAACATGGAGCCTCCATTAATGTTCTTATAAAAGCTAAGAAATTCAGAACAGAATAGAAGCCACCCGTTGGGATAACAAAGAAGAAATAATGGACCTAATCACTGAATGTAAAGAGAACAAATTTATAGTCAATTGTGAATTCAATTTTTTTTTCCTTAAACTATCATTACTCCCTACTGATTGTCCCCATGGTAGAAAAGTCTGAATGTATTTTCTTATAATTAATTTCACAATAAATGTGAATGCAAGTGATTCCTGCATGTCATTGATAAAACAGACGGCCAGAATCTGAAAAATGGAACAAAGAAGCAACCACATGTCAGTATTCTAGTCAATTCACTCTCTCGAGTTTTCCACCTTATATTTTTACCAATGGGCTTCCAATGTGCCTAGAAATGATCTCAAACTATTCCACAGCTTTCTCCCCAAATACATTGAACTCATCAGGATGTAGATTACTACCAATGAATAGTCTTTTGTCAAAACTTCCTATTTTTAAAAATGTATCATGGGTCTCTCTCTCTCTCTCTCTCTTCCCCCCCCCTTCCCCTTTCATTATTTGACTCATTCATGTTGAGCTACATAGATAGAGGACTGGCTCTCAGTAGGATTATTCATTAACATCAAATCAAAGCAGAAATGGCTAAATTTAAGATGGCACAGGGACTTCTATTTTGTGGGACTATGGTGATTCCCATGGAAATATTTCAATACTCTTTGTTGCTGCTGAGATTTTCATAACTTAGAGCTCTTTGGTTGCAACTTTTCTCGTTTGCTATCATTCCTTAGATTTAAAAATAATAATAATGGTTCAGCACCTGTAGCACGGTGGTTACAGTGCCAGCCACATACACTGAGGGTGGCGGGTTTGAACCTGGCTCAGGCCAACTAAACAACAATGACAACTGCAACAAAAAAATAGGTGGGCTCCTTGAGAGGCTGAGGCAAGAGAATCACTTAAGCCCAAGAGTTTGAGGTTGCTGTGAGCTGTGACACCATGGCACTCTACCAAGGGGGACACAGTGAGACGCTGTCTCAAAAAAAAAAAAAAAGTAATACAAATTATTTATGCCCCCACATTCCCATTCATCTCCCATGAATTTTAACTAACAGGAAACAGTCAACCTAGAGTAAACCCTAAGTTTCTCTTTCCTTATTGCAAGTATCTTACAATCTGTGTTTCTTGCTCAAATTCTATGGGCATCTCTGCAGTTTTCTGATTCATCTGTCTTTGTGGATTAGCTGAAAACCTAACTTATCTCTACCTTTTTCTTTATTTCAGATTGGATTGCATAACCAGCTCCTCTCTCTCTCTCTCTCTTTCTGCCCCCCCCCCACTCAACCCCACCTCTTTCTCCTCCTCTTTTTCTCATCTCCCACCCACCATTCTATCAATGGCCAAGTGGTTGGTTCCACCTACATGACACCTCCTCTGTAGAAAGACCATTTTCATTCCCATTGTAGACCATGCCTTTGTCTGCTAGATGTCACCTCCAACAGCTAGCTGGCCTGTAATCTTTCTCATGTCCCCATCCTATTAACTTGCTGCCAAAGTTAGGATTCTCAGAAAGTTATCATCTCACTTCCATAAATCCCTAGCTTCTCATACCTACCATATGCAAAACAACCAAGGTCATTAGCGTGGCATTGGAATCTTCTCCTTACCTAATCTTCCATCCTTGCCTTGCATACTGTTAGTAGATTGAATCATGTCCCCAGAAAAGAAATGTGTAAGTCCTACCCCCAAGTACTGTGTTATCTTATTTGGAAACAGGGTCTCTAAAGATGAAATAAAGTTAAAATGAGGTCAAAGCTGAAGTGGACACTAAATTCAGTGACAGGTATCTTTGTAAGAAAGGGGGGGATATTTGGATCTAGACATACAGAGGAGAAGCCAAGAAGGTCATGGGACAGCAGAGGCAGAGACTAGAGTGATGCAGCTGCAACTCAAGGAAGGGACAAGAAAGGACCTCCCCTACTGACTTCAGAGTGAGCCTGGCATGGCCAGCACTTCAGTTTCAGTCTTGTAGCCTCCAGAATGGTGACAGAATACATTTTTAGCCAGTTGGAGTCATTTGTTACCCCTGTAAAACTGACTCAGATAATTACACCTTACTCTCCTCCCCAGGCACATTTCTCCCCTTGCTAGGGGAGAAATTCCCAGCAAGGTTCCCACAGCAGAGCTGCCATGAGTTACAAGGGTGGCCCCTTTACCTGCCTGTGCAGGAGAGCTAATTCCCTTGCTCTCCCCAACACTCCTGCCGTGGAAATTAACCTGTTCCAGTTCTCCCTGTCTCCAGAGGGGATTTGGAATGGTGGCAGTGCAAGGCCACCATTTAGGTATTTGAGGCCAATACCTAAAGCATGGAACAGCAGACTCCTAAGGGTGTGATTTGGCTCTGCCCAGGCTGTCTGTGTAATAGTGGGCTTCTTGCCAATGACCAGACACTCAGTAGGCCTTGTCTCAGCTGGCTGAGGAAGAACAGGTCAGCGTGAGTGACGGTCCCATTCCATAGGAAGAAAGCTGAGACTTCGCAGGCAGGAGCTCAAGTCACAAGGGCCTGTGTGTCAGCAGACTGCCAAGAATGACAAACGCAGATGCGGTCAGCAAGGAGGAGAGAATGGGGCTCCAGACTGACCCCTGCTGCCCGGCCCCCAGAGCCACTGAGGTGCTGCAGGGAAGGGCAGAGTCTGCGGTCAGCAAGGAGGAGAGAATGGGGCTCCAGACTGACCCCTGCTGCCCAGCCCCCAGAGCCACTGAGGTGCTGCAGGGAAGTGCAGAGTCTGCAAGTTCTCAATCACGGCAGCCAGGTCACATGTGAAAAGGGCCTCACAGGGAAAGGGAAGCTCCCCACTTCCAAAGCCCACCTGTAACCAGGGCCAGCCAGAAACGAAATCGTTAAACTCTGGCTGCAGAGTGCCTCCTGCCTCATTCCAGAGGGTCATGATGCTGCTCAGGGTCTCAGGGGCAGGACTTGACCCTCACACCTTGATCTTGGACTTTCAACCTCTAGGACAGTGAAAAA
This sequence comes from Loris lydekkerianus, assembly GCA_963574355.1. Classification (NCBI taxonomy): domain Eukaryota; kingdom Metazoa; phylum Chordata; class Mammalia; order Primates; family Lorisidae; genus Loris; species Loris lydekkerianus. The sequence goes on along the minus strand of CAUYPK010165339.1, from coordinate 11,931 downwards.
AAATAAACTTGTGTTGTTTAAACCACCCAGCCTATGGTATTTTGTCATGGCAGCCTTGGTGAACCAATACACCATTTAAAAAAAAGGGAAAAGAAGCAGCAGGAATTAATTTTAGCAACATATTCTTGACCAACATATCATTTTAACATGTAGCCAATATGAAAATTATTAATCAAATATTTTGCATTCATTTTCTGGTACTGAACAAAGTCTTCAGAATCCTTGTGGAACCTCTTAATTTCCCTCCCCTTCCCAAGGCACTCAGCCTGCCACTTAGAGGGAGTAGGACAGAGATGTTTACCAACCCAAGGTAACACTGTGTGTCCATTTGTGTGATATTACCCATAATTTAATGTTTGCCTTTTCTAATAAAATTTAAGTTCCAGAAGAGCAAGAACCAAGTGTGATTATTTCATCAAAGGAGGCCGTGATGTTTCTCAAATGCAGGAAAGGAAAGGAGAGGGGAGGGGAGGAAAGATGCTAGTCTTCTGTAGCATAGGGAAGTTAGCCTGAATGATATAGTTCATCTTATGATGTCAACTATATCATAAGGTTTTCCCGTGGGAGAGTTTCTGATCTGTTAAAACTTAAAGAAACCCAGAGAGAGGATCTTGGGTTAAATTTCTCTGCATCTCCCACAACACCTAATGTCACCCAATATTCACAAGAGGTGCTCAGTAGACTATAAATAAACAAAAAGTCTTTGAAGATATTGGAGGATCTTTTTCCTATTTTCTTACCCATTTTGATATTACAAATAAATATGAGCAAAAACAAAGGGAATGGGAGACTCAAAAGTAAAATGAAGTGGTGGCCACTTAGTTCTTGATTTGAGTGGAATTTCCTCAAAGCATTCAAATGGCACTTCCGCCCACATCAAAGCCTGGGAATGACAGGGAATCTGGACTGGGTGGAGTTTGTTCGGCACTCACCAGTCCTACCTTATTAATAGTTCTACAATGCTCCGTCCCAGATCCTCCCTCCACCCCAGAAAAAGATGAGCTATACTGACTACCTCCCACCTCCAGAAATGGTGCCCTTTAATTGACTTTAAATTTTTAGAGCAGTTTTAGGTTTACAGAAAAATTGAGCAGAAACTATATAGTTTCCATAGGCCCCCTCCTCTGCCCTGGGTTTCTTCTATTTTAATACCTTTCATTATTGTAGCACATCTGTTACACTGAACCAATATTGACACACTATTATTAAGTGAAGTCCACTGGAAGTTTGTGTTAGGATTCGCTCTTTGTGTTGTACGTGGCATGGTTTTGATACAGGCATGATGTCAGGAGATCCCATTGCAGCATCACACAGAACACATCACTGCCCTAAATATGCCCTGTGGCCTGTTGGCTCACCCTCCCTCCGTCCCTGGAAACTCCACCACGGATCTTTCACTGTCTTTATAGTTGTGCTTTTTCCAGAATGTCTGGCAGGTGGAATCACACAGCACACAGCAGGTGAGCTTTTCTTTCACTTTGCAAAATGCACTCAAGCTTCCCTTTCGTCTTTCTGTGGCTTGATAGCTTCTTTTTTTAAAACTGATTAATAATATTTGATCATATGGATATGCTGCAATTTGTTTCTCCATTCACCTACCAAAGGGCATCTTGATTGCCCCCCAGGGCTGGTACTCGGCATCGGGACGCTCTGAACACCTGGGTGCAGCTTTTGGTGTGGACACAGGTTCTGAGCTCTGTGGGTGAATACCAGGAGCACGCTTGCTGGATCTCCTGGGAACACTATGTGTAGCTTTGTATGTAACTGCCAACTGCAAATGGTTTTTTGATTTCCGTTATCATTTTGCCTCCTTTTTTGGAATAATGATGTTTGAGAGGTAATCCAACCCACACCGGTTTTTAATACCCACAAAAATAAAGCTTCTGGGTGGGAGGAGGGGCAGGGGGAAGAGAAAGGAAGAAACTACATGTGAGAACATGAGCTTCTTGGGATTTTCAGCCAGCTTGTCGAGGGGGAGGGTTTCCTGTTTTTCTTCCCTGGGTTACAGACCAAACTTGCTGGTCTCATCATCACAGACAAATTGCAGCCGCTGCCAGCACTGCCGGGCCGTCCTGACACAGTGTGCAGCTTCTGAGCAGCAGAGACAACTTTGGGTACATTTATCTCCTCCAGGGCCTGTTCAGAGGGACACGTGAGCTGTTTAGCTCTTTGGACACAACATATAAACAAGTAAAAAGAGCCTTTGCTCCAAGTCTTGTTTGACATGCATTTAACAGGCGAATCTAAACCCACGTCTGTTAACCATCACAGCACGTAGAAAGGGCCTTCATTGTCAATGCCAAAAACCTGAAATTCAATCAGAGAAACAGCTCCTGAAAGTTCTTTTCCTGAATGGTGTCGGCCTAGACCCAAAGCACATGTCACTTGGCAAGACAGCAGGGCTGTGTTACACTCCTGGAGTTGGGGCCCTTGCTCATAATCTTAGAAACTTCTCCGCCTCCACCCTCAGCCTTAAACAGGAATAATATTGAAACCCACATGAGCCACTCAGACAAAACATCATTTATAATCTTTTAATCCCTACCCGGCTAGACAAACTTCTTCCAACACACACTTCCCACACATCCCCCATTCCTCTTATTTCACTGCCACAAATCATCACGTCCCTCCATGGAGACATGGCAAACCTCTCTAGCAAAGGGGACATGGCTTCCAGCCATTTGCATGTTTCCCTGGGAGCCTGGGGACAGAAAGGTGGTCTAATGTCTTAGAAAGGCTCTTTCCAAATAGGATAGGGTAACATTGAAAATTGAAGGTGTCAACCCAAGACCAATTCACAAGTAACACAGGGTATGTCAGTATAAGGAACCTGGGAGGGATCTACAGCTGGCTTCTGCCAAATAAGCAAACTGTCTGTAAACCTGGAGACAAAACTTGGGGGCTGCGCATTTCAGGTTTCCCTTCTGCAGAGAATTACCCTAAGTGCTCCTCTTAAGCTTATAATAAACTGAAAAGTTAGACTTTTTTTGGTTTTTGTGGATTTGTTTCAGTCAACAGATGTAAAAAAAATTTTTTAAATGCCTGTCCATTGCTTTTTATTTATTTATTTAGAGACAGAGTCTTGCTCTACCACCCCAGCTGGAGTTCTGTGGCATCGATCATAGCTCACTGCAGCTTCAAACTGCTAGGTTCAAGTCATCTTCCTGCCTCAGTCTCCCAAGTAGTTGGGACTGCAGGCACCTGCCACCATGTCTGGTTATTTTTTCTGTTCTTCTGTAGACATGGGGTCCTACTTTTGTTCAGGCAGGTCTCAAACTCTTGACCTCAAGTGATCCTCCTGTCTTGACCTCCCTCAGTGCTAGAATTACAGGCATAAGAAGCCTATCTATTACATTAGTTAGAATTAAAACCTGCCTCCCCTCTTTGCATACCTGGAAAAATTCTCCTGAACTGTAAAACAGGCCTCTGTACTTTTTATAAGCCACAGCAGATCTTTTTTGGTGACAAGCCACTGTTTGTGGGTGTTGGACAGAAAGAATTCTTGCAGGAAGCCAGGCAACCAGAGTTTATCTATTACTCCTCTTTTCTCCTCCTTTTTTTTTTTTCTTTTATTGGCCTGGAGCAAATATTGAGGTATAAAGCCTTCAGAAGTACTCTGGATTCCATTACAAAGAACATTATGAATAATGCATCCCTGCCTCCTGCTTTTATTTAATCTCCATCAGTAGGAGCTGGAGTGTATTACTGTGTCCTGCTACAGTCCCAGCCTTGGAGGGACCCTTGGAGGCTGGGACTGTGGCCTAAGGGACTCACCAGCCTCACAGGTACTGTACACTCTGGAGCCTGGGAACTCGTAGTTCTTCTCAAGGCCTGGGAGACTGGGTCATCAAGGGTTCAGCCCTTCAGGAGGACACTATTTGCCCTGGACTGTTTCCTACTTCTAGTGGGGCTGCAAAACCCACTTTGGAACTGCCACAGCATGTGTGTTCCTACATTACATCTTCCTTTTCCTCTCTGTATAAAGTCCTGTCATATCCCTAACAAAGGAAACAGCATATCCCATATGCCAAAAGGTTATGACCTAAAGTTTGCACAGTCTGTGAAGAGTCAGTGTCTTAGAAGCAATTTTTTGCGCTTTAAGCATGAAATATAAGCTAATTATTATCCACAAACAGCAAATTATGGTGATAGTTAGCTTTTAAAATAAAGCAGTACACTTTTTCTTTTCTGGAAGAATATTTGGGGTGTTTTTATACACTACGCCTGTATGTTAATAACATGTTTATATTGGGATATAGAAAAGTACACCTGCCATGTAAGAAGCTCTTACGTATATATTACATGCACATCACATGTAATATTGTATCATTGACGTATATATTACATGCACATCACATGTAATATTGTATCATTGTTTGGTCAGTGTAGGGACAAAATACAGAAAACCAACTACTATTGATAAATTTGAAATTGGAAGTTTTATATAAGATAGGACTTTGGACATACTAATGCCCCTTTCCACCTGCCTATTTTTCATGTTTCGTCCTGGGGGGCTCGCTGTGCACCCACACACATGCATGCGATTATACCCCACTCTATTAGATTTCTGGTTCTTTTGCTCATGAATTGAAACATTCGAATTTCTTTATGGATGAAAATGAAGGCTTAGCACTTGGAGAGTTGCTTCATTTTTATAATCTTGGCAAAGCAAGTGTCATCGATTAAGTGTCTGAATTCCAGGAGACAGAAACTTGGCAGGTTCACACTTTTCTGGGATGCTGGATGGGTCCCAACTAAAGTAGAGATTCCAAGTGATGCTTCCTATTTAACCTATGCTGATAACGCGCAGATGCCCTGTGGCTTTACCATATATATATGGTATATATATATGGTATATATATATGGTATATATATATAGTGACATATTAACTGTGTCTTAAATGTGAATATATATACATATGTGGGGCTGTGGGGAGAAGATATAACGTGAATACATATGGCAGGCAGAAGGAGGAGGCATCCTGAGGACGAGAAGGTGAGCAACGGCTTCATTCACTTTTACCTCTTATGCTAAGCGACATTTGCCCACGTCAGTACCCAGTACCTACATTGTCCCGGCATCATAATGCACTTGCTTCACCAGCTTTGGTGAAAAATAATGGACCAAAGTCTCATTTGAGCCTGAGATCACTTTTGGATGCTTTTGCTGTTTTGACATTGATATGTACAGCTGGATCCAAGGAGATACCACCCTTATACAGTTTCACTGAAGTCCACACTTGGTTTTGATTAATTTATTAACCCATGATATCCCCGGGGAGAGGGGGTTACAGGAAACACCTTGAATTCTTTTGTTTTAACACTTCGGCATTACTATTCATAGAAACTGCTGAGCCTTTAATTTTTTCTATCTTTTTTTGCCAACAAAGTAAAATATGTTTTAAGTGTTTGAAAACAAGGGAGAGTAGATGTGTTTTAAATGTATTTCTCTCCCTCTCTCTCTTCCCCACCCCTCTCTCTCTCTCTCTCTCTCACACACAGACACACACACACACACACAGAGTTGCATATCACCGTTCCTGGCCACTGCTTGCATTTAGTGGGTGAGAAACTAGACTTGCCCTCTGATCTCCTAAATTATCAGGGGTGAAACCCTCTTTTAAGCAAGATAAGGGAGTTTCCTCTCACTGTTTATGTTCCCCAGGCCCATCTTTTGTACAAAGAGTTAGAGTGTCAGTTTTACAGCATGCTGAAACCTTCCCACTACAAACTCTGCCCACATTATTTTTTTCAGGAAGGCTTTTGCAAACATTTAATAATAAAAGTGAATTGGGTGCAACAACTCTTGGTTAATAAAGACCTCACTTGTGGGAAGCATGAGGCCTCAAGCACAAAGCCAGAGCTATCTTTTCATCTGATTCAATCCATCATTGCAGTGCCCAAGTGCATAATTTAAACTGCCACCTCACCAAAAACACAATTACCCCGTGAAAGGGCCGATCACATCAGCCACCAAATGGCCAAATTACTGTATTTCTAGCAACAATCCCCTTCCTCAGGAATCCACAATTTTCACTTTATGACAAATCTTCAATACTTTGGATATCCCAGGAGAAGGTCAGTATTAAATTACAAGGTAATCATATAACATTTTACATAAAGGTACACTATCATTATAGATGTGCATACTTCACTTAAAGAAGTGTTAACCACATGTGTACCAACTCAGTTTCTTTCTTCCTTTATTTCTTTCTTTCTTTTTTTTTTTTTTTTTTGATGCAGAGTCTCACTTTGTCACCCTCAGTAGAGTGCCATAGCATCATAGCTCACAGCAACCTCAAACTCTTGGGCTCAAGTAATTCTCTTGCCTCAGCCTCCTGAGTAGCTGGGACTACAGGTGTCTGCCACAACACCCGGCTATTTTTAGAGATGGAGTCTTGCTCTTGCTCAGGCGTGTCTCAAACTCCTGAGCTTAGGCAATCTACCTGCCTCAGCTTTCCAGAGTGCTAGATTTACAGGCAAGAGCCACTGTACCCAGCCTCCAACTCAATTTCTAACAAATTTCCTTTCACAAAGCTAAGAACTCATAATAGTCATATCACATATTATTTCCCATGCCTCTTCTTTTAAGAGGCATGGGAAATTAAGCAAGGTGAGCATTTCCTGAGCATGTGTTTCATTTTGTTTTTTAAGCATTAGCCTTTGACCAAGGTAACCCAACCTATATATTAGTGGCCTAAGAAATAATGGTATTTTTGTTACAAAATTAAAAATTGGTTAGAAAGCATTTACCAATACCATTCTTTTTCTTTTTCACTATCCTTCAATTCTGAAAAATTAATATTTTCATTGATGCTTTAAAATTCTTATTAAAAATCACATTTTAAAAAACAATAGATTTTCAAAGAAAAATTGAAAAAGAACACCACGCTCTCATCACCTGTCCATTCAACAACAGTTGGCCAAACAACAGATAGTGTGTTACATTGAGAGTAAACATTTAACCTATATCTACGAGTGGGGATGAAGTTAAGTTCCACAGTACGTGAACAACAGGGGTGGCCTGCTCTGTCGACACAGGTTGCCCTTCTCAGGCAAGGACCTTGAAAGCTCGTTAGTGCTAATGGAACTACTGTGCAGAGTGTATCCCCAGCTGGAGGCAGACATCATATTTGAGAGTCATAACGAAACACAGAGGTCATCATGGCAAACCAAGGCCATGACATTGCGCAACTCCAGCCACAGGCCAGACTCCTCAGAATCTAGGTGAATGGTGCCCCCTGGAGCTGTGCAGTAAGCAGCCTGTGCCACTGGATGGGTCGACCCTGAGGCCAGTTGACTTATTTTACAAGGAAAGAAACCACAGCCCAGGGAAATGAAGCAGACAGGCACGTTCAACTCAATATGAAGAAAACACCATTGAAAGAGGAAGCTGTCAAAGATGATACCAGTTGACTCAGTGGTGAGGACCTGTTACAGGAGATGCTCCAGCTGCAGGGCTCTGACATCTGACATAGACTTTCCGAGGGAATGTGAAATTCACATAAGAGTAGGGCTTGCCTCCACAGGTCTTAAGGTTTTTCATAACCCTGCAATCAAGAATTGGTGGTTCAAACTCAAGTCTTCATGCTCCTGAACAACAGCCAACCCTGGTGTTGAGGATATAGGGATTCTGTAGGGCATAGAATTCAGAAGAGCTATTTTGAGAGGTCTCTAACGTAAGTGGGGGAGGGGGAGCAAAATTGATGACCCAGGTGCTGCAAAAAGTCAATCATGTCACGGACACAGTTTTCCCAATTCCCCCTACACACACATTGGCATCATACCCAACTTCTCCCCTGATGTCAACATTTCAGAAGTTATGGCAACTGAGCCATGTCCTCCCTTCTAGGAGAAGTTCAAGAAGTTTCGGCCAAGACCTAACAGAAGGTACAGTCTGTGAGGGGTGTGTGTGTGTGTGTGTGTGTATGTGTAACCACCCCCCACACATGCATGAGCTTCGTGGGTAGATTTTCTTAAACCTGCTTTGTGAAATTTTTAAAAAGTGCTCCTAATGTCCACACTAATGCAGCCCCCAGAGCTGCTCCTAGCTGACATTCTGCAAGTCACCTACTGCGAATCCAGGATCAGGATGTGATGAAGGGGCATTTGCAAAGTCTGATGGCACAGTGATTCTCATCTGTCCTCTCACTTTCTCCAGAAATGAGTAACTAGAAACTTCGGGGCATAGGGTGGTGTCTCCTTGGATGCTGAAATCAAAAGTCCTTCAGCCTCAGCGTAACACTAGTCATGCAGGGGCACTTGAGAAAGGTTATGGCTTTCGAGCACATTCAGCCCTGAGTTCCAATCCTACCACCTTGTGACTGAGACTCTGGCAAGTCTAATCAGTCTTTCCAAGCATCACCCTCTTCAACCACAGGATGGAGAAAATCCCTCCTGCCCAGGGCCAGCGTGAGAGTTAATACGGTAACACATCATAAACTCTGGGGTGTCTTAGAAGATTACAGGCAAAGGGTACCAGCCATCCCTTCCTCCTGGAATCAATGCAAACATGAACAGGAGCAGGTGTGTGGGAGGAGGAGTGGACATCTCCTTGGTAGCCTCAGTTACCTGTATTGAGTGGGCGATGCCCAGACCTCCAGACATCTAACCACATTCTTAGAAACTATCCTTCAGCTGGCCTCACTCAGGCTAGTAGAACTTTCTATGTTGTTCTTGCCCCTATTGGACAAAACAGTCATCTTAGTTCTGTCATTAATAGACAATTAATAACATGTCTGCACTTTCTCCCCAACATCAAGCTGTGTGATTCACCTGAGACCCAAACCTAGAAAATGAAACAATTTTCTTGGTAAGTTGAGCACCAACTGAATGGAAACCTCAAAATGCTTCTGTCTCCAATTACCTGATAACTTCAGACCAAAGGAAGCTTAGAGCACGAAGTGTAACTCTTGCCTCATCTTGCAAGTGTAGACAGGCTTATGGCCTCCCATACCACCTATGTGAAGCAGAAGGGGAAAACGGGAGAAAAGTCATAACCCCAAAGAAGTGGTTCACTCACAGTGCAAAAATGAAATCAAAGGCCAAATGAATTAGCATTCCTCAGGTCCCCAGGACCCAAGATTTCCTATAATAGTCCTTTGAGAACTCAATTCTCCAGGAGAACAAAAGATGCTGAGCTGTGCAGAAGTGGCATCCAGCAGTCCACCCGAGGGCACTGGGATGAGGTCCACGGCGGGTCTGCTGGAAACTCTGCAGCCTTCTGGGAAGGAGGGCCCAGCGCACACGGCTTTGGGGAATGATGGCGTAAAGCTGCACAGATCTACCAGGCCACATGACCGCAGCCCTCTCGTGCCATTCTGCTCCCCTCGGCATCCCCACTTGTGAAGAACAGAAGAGAAAAACATAGGAGGGGTGACAATGAGTGACAACTTTTTAATAAGGAGAAAAAAGAACCACACCCCAATTGACTTTATGATTGCTCATGGTGAAAAAACAAAGAAACTCTTGAGAATGGCTTGTCGTGCACAGCAGGTAAATTCCATTTCTTTCCCAGGGCAGGAAGAATGGAGGCCCCATGATAGACAGGAGTACTGGCTCTGAGCTGAACCCCTGGGAAAGTGTCTGAAAGGGCTCCAGCACATTTGGTTCCTCCACTGACCGAGTAAGCCGAGAGGTAGTCTCTTCACCTCCCCCAGGAGACCATTTCCCATGACCGACGTAAGTCTTACTATTCACATTTGCGAAGGGGGACAGATTATCCGTCCTTCAGGGCGCAGCTGCTGATACAGGGTGTGAGTGAGCGTAGCCTCTGGAGTAAATAATGTATAAATCAGTCTTCATTTGGGAGACTTTGTTTTTCCAGGATCTTCTCTATAATTCTCTTCACTGCGGTCCCTGGTCACCACTCTACCTCATTCTGCAGACAATAGCCTTTGTTTTTCTGACTCTTGATAGAAAACTTGAGACTCACAGGGAAGTAGGAAGAAGCAAACAAACGCCCACGTTCCCACAATCCAAAGGAAACACTGGTAACATTTTCTTACATAGACTTCCAGTCCTTTAAAATTCATTTATTTATGTTTACCAGCTAAGCTCATATTATGTATATAGCTTTTAGGTTCATTGCTTTTCACATCACTAGGACAATTTTCTCCTACCATTAGAACTTTTGTTTGTTTGTAACCGTATCTGTGGTCTGTATGTGTGCGTGTGGTTATAAAAATGATGCATACTTTCTGGACTCCAGCCAATAACATTCTTCTTTCTTTATTTTATCATCAAATGATGACAGCAAAAGCAGCACCTATGATCCATCAAAGCAGCCCAGCAGGAAGCCGGAATGCCTGGGGTACAGCTACGATGCACCATCCACAGCAGAACTGGGTCTGTTGTATATTTTAATGGAAAGTATAATTTTAAGGGAAAAGGAAAAAGAAAGAACATGTTCTGAAATAGCCTAGAAATCTTCTGAATAAGCAGAGACTTTATAAACATCTAAAGGTAGTTTCAAATTTGGAAAATAATAGTTGCCTATAATCAAATTATTTCAGGTTGTTCATTAAAAAATAGATGTATTTTCCACTGTATTTTTCTAGACATATCTTAATAAAATTTGAATCATAAACACACATTTTAATGACATCTGAATCATAAAGCTCGTGCAATTTTAGACCCTGCTTTTTATTTTGCTGTATCACAAGCATTTTCACATGCGACTAAAACTTTCTTGCAAACTCCATTAAAATGACTGAAAAAAATCTCAGCATGTAGATGTACCCCAACTATGTCATCCTATTTACAGTCATTGGACTGAGTTCCAAGTGTTGCACAATTACAAATACTTCGGGAATAAATATCTGCACAGAAAATTTGGTTTAAGCTTCTTGTTGCTTCCAAGGAATCGCCACTTAGTTGGGGGTTCTGGGTAAAGGATATGAACTTTGTTCAAAGGCTCTTGCGATGTCACACCAAGGAACTTTCAAAAAAATCATTCCAATTCACACCTCCCGTGACAATGGCTAAGCAGGCCCACATCCTCCCACCCTTGCTAATACTAGCTTAACCAGCCTTTGCTGACTTGATGTATGAAATGCCATAATGGTTTTAATTTGCATTTCATCAATGTGATTTCTTTAATTTTGACTTACAAGTGCTGTGGAAATACTTCTTTCTAGTTTGTTTGCCTAATAATGTCATTTAGAGTACTTGTGACATTCAAATGTCTTTGATTTTTATTATCTCTCTAGTTTTTTGGTAACTTTTATTTATTAATTTATTAACTTAGGCTTAGAAAAGTCTTATCTGTTCCTAAGAGATTCACTTTTTTTTTTTTTTTCAAAGTAAGATATATATATATATATATATATATATAAAATCTTTTTTATTATTAAATCATAGCTGTATACATTAGTGCAGTCAAGGGGTACGATGTGTTGGTTTCCTATACAATCTGAAATATTTTCATCAAACTGTTTAACATACCTTTCGTGGCATTTTCTTAGTTATTGTATGAAGACATTTGAATTCTGCATTTAGTAAGTTTCACCTGTACCCATTCTAAGATGCACTGTAGGTGTGGCCCCACCCATCACCCTCCCTCCACCTCAACCCTTCCTCCCCCCTCCCCTCCCTTGGCCCTTTCTCCATATTCTTGTGCTATAGTTGGGTTATAGCCTTTTGAGATGGTTTTATAGAGTGTTTTTTTTATTATTATTATTAAATCATAGCTGTGTACATTAGTGCAGTCAAGGGGTACAATGTGCTGGTTTCATATACAATCTAAAATATTTTCATCAAACTGTTTAACATAGCCTTCATGTCATTTTCTTAGTTATTGTATAAAGACATTTGAATTCTACATTTAGAGTGTTTAGGGAAATACAGAATTCAAAAATTTCAGAAACCAGAATTTCCATTAGCCCCAGAAGCACCCTTAGAGGGGTGGAGCTACTACTGATTGAAATGCAA
>CAUYPK010165336.1:0-35649 GCA_963574355.1 Loris lydekkerianus | reverse complement strand
GGGCATCCAGTTTACAGACAAAGGATGACCATATTTTTTTTTTTTTTTTTTTTTTTTTTTAATATCTCTTTCTTAGAAGTGAGGAATCCTCTGCCAGGGATTTCCAACACACCTCCCCGCGTGTGTTACCAGCCACACTGGGTCAAATGCGTTTCCTAATCACTGATGCAGCAAATGTGGGGGAATGGGCTGCCGTATACAACCTGCTCTCCTGTAAATATCTTCTCTTCTGATCTTGCATCTCCCCCCTAAGTAACTTCTAGCTAATTCTGTAGTAGGCATTGGACTCTTCCCTGCCCCCCTGTATACAAGGACCGCTGCGTTTCTCTATCAAAATCAGATGTGGTTCATCCCCATCCATGAAGATTGCTGGGGTGTCAGTCACCTTTCCCACCTCCCTTCCCTTCCTCCCCGCCAATGGATAGAAATCCTGGTGTTCACACAGAGTCAGGATCCCTCTCAGGCTTCTTGCCCATGCCTGGGAAGTCTTTCAGATGTGGTTTAAGATCCCCACAACTTCTCAGAATCTGCACATCTTCTCCTAAGCACAGGCCCTGGGAATGAGAGTCCTTCCTGGTTTAGGATGTTGCCTTTCTATTCAAAACCTGAAGGATTCAGCTTAATTGTCTCAGGGTGTGCCTGGGCTGGTGTGGTGGGTGTCTGCCTGGGTCCATCTCTACCTGACAACTTTCCTCCAGGCCTTGAAGATCCAAATACTTGCTCACCTTGGCTGGGGAGACAGGTGACATACGTTGGAGAGAGTTCATTCAATGCTTCCCGATGATTTCAGGGCCAGCCAAATAAACACGTCAATTACTGAGTTGTCCACTTTATGGCATCAAGTATTCCTAAATGTCCCCAAACAGTGCATCAGTACATTAGAGGAGGAAAAATAGCTATACCGGGCCAGCCTGAGTCTTAACCAATCTCTTAGAGAAAGTCTGGTTTGGGGGTTTCCCGATCCCTTTCATACAACATTTCCTTCTTCCATCACCTTTATTTCTTAAGCCACAAGAAGCCCCATCTCCTGACTTTGCTGATTTGAGGTGCTTGCTAGCAGAGAAATGATCATATTAATTTATACCAAGTAAGAACAACTAACAATTGTGATTACATACTAGGGCTATTTAGAATTTGAAAGATGACATCTTCCAACTTGGATGAATCAATTTTTAATGGTGGAATTTCAGGCAACATAGAGGGATATTCTTATTGGCAGAGTTGCAGGTGTGACCTCAAATTTATATTATATGTTCTAAATAACACCTTTTACAGACCCTTATGGTAGAATATATTTTCATTGTCTGCTAAAGGGGCTTTCTTCCCCATAAAACAGTGACTTCCTGGAGGGCAAGACCATGCCTCATTTATTGTTTTGTCCTCAGCCCCCAGCACAATTCCTATCACAGAGCAGCTTAATGTTTTTTGATGGTTGCTTAAAGCATCTTTTTGCAATTAAACTGCTACATGGGCTCTAGGGGAATCTAAAAGAAAAGGAAGAAATCACTTTTTCCTTTTCTTTCCACTAAATAATACATACTTTCCTAACCTTTCACTGCATGTATATTATGTAATCTCTATTGCCCAGTTTGGAACTGTTTTAATTGCCCCCACAATTCCCTTAGAATGAAATGCCCCCTCCTAGGTTTTGTTATCTGGATGTTTTTGTGACCAGTGAAGAAGTTCCTGTAGTTGAAGTATTCGTGCATTGGGCCTGTGTACCAGAGGCAGGTATAATTTGCCTGTTAACCATTTTTGGATGCTCGTATATGTTTATACAGATTTCTTCTCAGGTGAAGTTTCTTTGAGTTTCCTGCAACATTATACTAAATGGGAGTTTAATACTCCCATTTCAGCCTGAGCCTGTGGTTCAAGTTTAACTTTCGAGAGGTTCATTCCCTTTGAGCTGGAATAAGATTGTGAATACATGTAGGTTCTATGGATTATTCTCACTCATTGTTTAGCAAAGATGACAAGGTGAACCGGCAAGAAAGCCTTATACACCAAAGCAATCTCCAGGTCAAGGTCAAGAACACATCCCAGTGGGCCAATTCATGTTATAAGGAATAGCTGTTGCATTCTCTGCTGGCTCTTCTTGCAGCAATTGTTCCAGCCAGTGAAGATAGTGATTACCAGGAGGTGCTTCTCCTGCCACGATGACAGGCATGTGACTCAGTGTTAAGTTACCCCCCTCTCTGCCTTTGTGATTGTTCACGAATGGGCACATGACCCCAGCGTAGCCAGTCAGAGTCATCCTCAGGGATTTTGAAGAATTTGTTAGGAAAGTAGCCACGACTTCTCTTTGTTACAACTAGCTGGGGTGACATAAGCTTTGCGGTGAGTTGCTTTGGGACTTTTTGCACAGGACTTTTTGCTAGCATGTGCTAAGAGAGAGCAGAACCAAGGGGTGGATGGATGAAGGGAAGAAAGAAAAAGAACACCAAGGCAATGTCTGAAGACCTGGGTCCAGCCATGTCTGTTTTGATAAGTTCTCTTTCCTTTTGTTTCTAATCTGAATTAGGTTTCTGTAACAAGCAGACATTTTGAATCAAATTATACAGAAAACAAAACAGGTGATTTCCTCAAATCTGTGAAGGGATTTGTCACTACGGGATCATTTCTGTTCTTTAGGGCACAGCTTGCATAGCACCTCCTTTGAGAAATCCTACTCATGGCACCCAACACTTCTCAGCCAATAGCTACTAAACCAAACTGAGACTGCAGATAGAGCAATGAGCATTTAGAACGCAATGACTGCCTTGACTGTTGCTACCTCCATTGTATCTATCTTAGTGCTGACATGGGCCCATTCATAAGGCATAGTGAGTGAAGGGACTTGTCTGCTGATGACCACCCAGACGTGGCTGTGCAGATGACCTGTGTTCTGGGACCTTTGCCTTCTGAGACCAGTCTTGAAGGCTCCTGTTCTTTCTTGATCATCCACCATCCCTTTTTGTGGATTATTATGTTGTGTTACTCGTTATGTTTAATACATAGGTATCTCTTTCTTACATTTTATAAACATTAAACTGTGAGTTGTTAGACTTAGTTGTCAGAGTGGGAGAGAAAAAATGCATATATTCTAAATGAAGCAGGAATGATTTTAGTTACTTCAGGATTCATTTCATTTCATCCTTTTAGTTACTCTGAGAATGTTATTTTCATCTAATACATGGTCAAATAAGACTAAAAGTAACTTCTTCTAATATAGAAAGCATTTAGTGAGTCAGGATTTGAATCCAGTTTTGCCTAACTTCCCAAATTGGGACTTTTTGCACAGGACTATTTACAAGAGTAATTTCAACCTGGGATATTTCAAGCCAAGTATAGAATGAATTAATTTATTTAGAATTATATATATATATATTTGACAAAAATCAAGGTATTATAATGTGAATTCAATTTTACTTATCTCTCAATTATCAACAGTAAAAAAAAATTTGTGGAGAGAACAAATTACCAGACAATTTTCTGTGGATAAAAACCATAAATAATATGTGAATAACTGAAAGTTGCCATCAGTCTGCACTTTGGGCTATAAAACCAGACTAGTTATAAGTGAGGTGTGATGAGTACCATGTTAGATCAATTTACTCCTCCAGAGTTTCCAGCAAATAATTATTTAGCAGATGGGATTTTCTGTAGGAAATTTCATCTTCTTGACTTCTTCTTTACTAACCCAATTTCTTCATGAGATTGAGACTACATAAAAATAACTTCTGGGATACTATTTGAGAGAGAAATACAGGCTTACTTTAGTCCAGAGGGAAAACAAATGATTGTCTAAGCATCAGCTGAATCCATAGACTGCAGTGGAGGCTCTGCGTCTATTCTCCATGAGGAAGTCTGGGAGAGCAGAATAAATATTCTGTGTGGAAAATCCAGGAGGGACCTCTGTCTTACAGTCTAAGTTATGAGGTGTTCTCAGGAAACATGTATTTTTATCCCAGGCCGAGGCCAGCTGGGGTTGGAAAGGCAGTCTCCAATGATTTGACATTTCCCTGATACCTCCTGGAACAAATATTCAGGTTCTTTGAGGGGAGAGTGTTCTGGGCTGACAGCTCGTGTCTATTTTCAAGGCAGGTGATGAAATATTCTGTAAGTTTTGACGTAGGGAAGGGGTGAACAAATGCAAAAGGGTCTTTCCCTCATTGGCTGTGATCCCTGTCAGTCTTTGCAGAGCTCTACCTCAAGTGTGCAAACACCGACACAAACATAGAGAACCATGTATGTGCACATACATGCTGTCACATGCACATACATACAGTGGTACAGTTTTTAACGTTACACCTCTAAAAAGTCTTTCAATTTTGGTGCTTAGTAATAGCCATGCTATTTTGAAAATATTAAGCTATGTATTTTATGGCTCCTTAAATCTTGTCCTCTTGAAGCCTTCCACCTGTGCAGCTTAGCATGTATCATATTGCCCCTGGGAGACGGGGGATGTATCACCCAGAACAAAGAAATTATAGTTATATTGCTATGGTTTGAATATTTGTGTCCCTGCAAAATTCACATGTTGGAACTCTAATCCCAAATGGAATGGCATTTGGAGATGGGCTTTTGGAAAGGTAGCAAAGTCATGAGGGAGGAGTCCTTGGTGGGATTTTGGCCTCATAAAAAGAGACAGGAGAGAGCTGGCTGCCTCTCTCTCCCTCTCTGCCTCTCCCTGTGCCATTTGGGGATGCTATGAGAAGAGAGCCAGCTGCAAACACCAGGTAGAGAGTCCTCATGAGGAAATTAAATGTTCTGGCACTTTGATCTTGGACTTCCCAGCCTTCAGAGCTGCAAGAAATAGCTGTTCGTTGTCTAAGCCACGTGGTGTATGGTAATTTGTTATGGCGGCCTGCAGTGATGAATGAAGGGGATTTCCTGGTTATGGAGGAGGAAGAAATAGGAAGATTGTGTCTTTCCGAATCCCGAGCGTTGGTAGAACAAGGAAAGACAAAAGTAGGAAAACATGTTTGGAGCTGTAACCTGGAGAAAAAAAGTTGGGAGGTCACCAAATGGAGGTTGCAATTAAAATTTGAGTAGTGAGACCCAATTTTGGAGTCAGTCACCAAGGGAGATGGCCCAGTTCTCCAAGAACTCTGCAGGTTATAGCTGCTCCTCTCAAAGGTGAACACAGTAGGACATCCGGCAAGGGCACACTCAAAGACTAGACCAGTCAGCCTGTCACGGACACCTGCCTGGGGACCAGCATGAGGCTGAAGGCTTCTCCAACCCCAAGTCATAGGAACTGCAACTTTTTCCTATACTCAAACATCATTTGATGAAAAGAGGGGAGGGAAGAAACAATTCCACTAGGGAGTGAACTTGGAATTGACTGAAAAATTATCCCAAAGAGGCTATAATAACCCAGGGGAGCTGAAACATCATTAATAGGCAAATTTAAAGTTAAAGCCTGTTGCTCACCACCCTTCATTGCCATCAGCCACGCAGCAGGGTGGGGACTTGGGAGAAAGATTTTATCACTTGTAGACAATAAAGAAACTCTCCTTTTTCTGCACATCTGGTATGCTAATTGAGACCCTACCAACATCAGTAATACCTGCAGCATAGTTCTGGAATCCCTGCTGGGACAAGTATCATTTTCTGGGTCTGTCATTCTCTCCGCCCAGGAAAGGCATCACTAGGTGAAACTTATTAATGCCACCTGACGTCTTGCTTCTTTAACCTCAACAGCCTTCTAAGTTTGGTTGGTGCTTGTTCAGAAAATGAAAAATGCCTCTGGCCTCTGTTTTCCTACACAGATAAAGATCCTAATTGTGCCATTACAAGCCGATACATAAATCTGTGTCAGGTTTCTCATAATATTATATCTGCAAGTAAAATCTGGAGGGTATTTTTCTCCCTTTTACCTGATGACAGAACAGAATGCTTCATTGAAAAATGGTAAAGAGGGATGATTGAGTTCAATGCAACCTGAGCGTTTGAATTTGTATATTTTAGAAGAAATGAACTAAGAAAGCAGAACGGAGTTTTCAAGCACATCAGGTAGACAGGCTGAAATATCTGGAAAAATGCCTTGGAGATCAAAAGCACGTGGTGTATAATACAGCCAACAACCAAGTCTTAATCTGCTTATTTTAGTGCCACTTGATTGCAGTGGAGATACAGAGTTGCCAGCAATGTATGGATCCAAATTTGGTCCTTCTTAATAATTGGTTTTATTTGCCAAGACATCAAAAAACTTCTAAATGGTGAGAAAATAGATGCTAAAAACCTAATATACTCTTTACAAATTTTAAGAAGTCAGAAAAATGTAATTAAAGCATCTAGAATAATTGAATTAAGAGCTAGATTTCACCCAAATCTCACTATTATTTGTGGCTTTTTTATTTTTCCTGTCAAGATATTTACTAGTGTTAATAAGAAGCCTTTGCACTCATTAACATATTTATTCCAAGTAGCTCAGAAGTTCCACAGAGGGTCTTTTATTATTTCTCATATCTCTATAAGGTTTTTGGCAAAAGGAATAGGTATTATCCTTGTTAAATTTGGTGCAGAAAAAGGAACTGTTTTCAAATGTAATTTACAAAGAGCCCCTCTTAGTCTAAAATCTAAATTGCTGTTAAGGAAGTTTCTCTTGGGAATACTTTTCTCCCCCTTTCCCTTTAATTTAAAGTATATGACTGTCAATTCTGTCATTAGTATTGCAGTAACTTTTTCCTCTTCAGACCAAGGTCAAAAGTCTCCCGCTGTTAGTCTAGCCATGAAAGTGCTTGAACTTACACAGGCGCAATATCATGCATATTTATGCCACACAGGTATTAGAGTAAACATAAGAGGGATGAATTATTAAGGGAAAAGGAAGAAGGATAAAATGCTGTTAGTTCGGATGTTTGACAGAGCTTACATGAAGCCGTTAAAGCAATGGAAACGAACTTGATCTTCCTGTCAAGCTAACTCCTTAAGAAGGATGGATCTTAGGGCTTGAGAAGGGGGAAAAGAGCATAAATATGCATTGCTATGGTTGGAATGTGTCCCCCAAAGTTCATGTGTTGGAAACGTAATCCCCAGTGCAACGCCGATGAGAGGTGGGACTTTTAAGAGGTAATTAAATCATGAGAGCTTGCCTTATGAATGGATTAGTACCATTACTATGAGAGCAGGTTAGTTATGTCAAGAGGGGTTCTTGGTTCTTGTTAAGAGAATGAGCCCCCACCTCCCCAATTTTATTTTTTATTTCTTCTCATTATTATTTTAAAAAATTTCAGATTCATAGGAGGGTACAAAAATTAGGTTACAATGTTTGTTTGGTAAAGTTCAAGTTGTAGTTGTACCCCTCACCCCATGGGTGTGCCATATACCCTTATGTTGTACTCATTAGACGGGAGCACAGCAATGCCCTCCCTTCTCCCTTCACCCCAGCTTGAATTGAGTTTTTCTCTTCTGTGGGCGTGTATTAATTCTACTGGCTTTATATTAGTATTGAATACATTGGATACTTGCTTTTCCATTCTTGTGATACTTTACTAAATGCTCTCCAACTCTGTTTGGGTTAATGCAAAACTAACATGGAATACTATTCAGTCTCCCCAGTAGCTTATCTTCCTTACACCCCATGCTCTGCTGCCTTTCTGCCTTCCATGTGTTATGACATAGTAAGAAGGCCCTCACCAGACATGAGGCCTATAAACCTGGATTTCCCACCCTCCAGAACTACAAGAAGTAAGTCTGTGTTCTTTATAAATCACCAAGTCTCAAGTACTCTGTTATAGCAGCACAAAATGGCCCAGGACATGCATGTACATGTGTGTGCGCGTGTGTGTATAAAAGTGAGCAAGAAATGCACAAGAAGTCACACTCCTTGTTCATCAAGGAGTGTGGCCCCTTAAACTGTGTCATGTAGGGTTCCTGGTTGGCCCTGGATCCCCTTACTGACCTTTGCCTTGAACTGGGTGTTTTTTTGTTTTTTTTTTTCCACTCAAGAAGTAGTGTCTACTTTCAAGGCCACTGATTCTCAATTATCAGAGCTCTAGCCTGGAAGGTCCGGGTGCCTGACTCTGATATAGAAATATTATTGCAGCCCCCAGGTGGCTTCTTAGAGTCAATTCTTTTCCCAGGCTAAATGAGCCCAATTGTTTGGTGTTCATGAAGTGCCTTCTTTACCCAAGACTAAGATTTTGGTAAGTAAGCCACAGTAGATTTCAAGAGAAAATGCATCCAGCCCTCCATTTATCTGCTAAACCTGTTCTGCCTGCCTTTGTTGGGACTCCTCTCAGATTGCTTCAGGGGGGCTGGGCTGGGAGCCTGCTGAGCTGGCCCTCTAGTCTCCTTTAGCATTTATTATAATTGGTGCAAAGGGACAGCAGTGCTGGAAAAAGGTACAGTGAGAGATGCTATTTCCTCTTTCTGTTTGAAGGTGCTGAAATAAAATTATAGGCCGGGGAGATGTGGAGATGAGAAAGGTAGATGAGAAAGAGCCAGTTGAAAGGCAGGGTCTGGAATTTATTTGAGATCTGAATTTTGTGCTCTGGAAAAGAAGGCCAGACTCTAATTTTTAGAGCTGCTAGAGTCCTCTTTGTGATACGATCTGTTGGTTATTTCTTTATCTATGGTTGAAGAGCTTGCAAGTTGTCAAAAGTAAAAAAAGAAAAAATCTCTGAAATGAAATGTGCCACTGAAAGTCTTAATGTAGAAAATCTTTAATTTTGCATACAGTTATCTTTAAAAAATTGTTGCTTTTGTATGAATAGAGCAGAGAGGTCTTCCCGCAATGTTCTTTGGGTAAATGACAATGGCAGCCATCAATTAATTGCCGGATATGATTTGACTCTTGAAATTGTTTTTCACACTGCCAGACTCAAGACATTCAAGTGGGGTGGAACCATGTCCCCATCAGATAGTCACATTCCACAAAGTTATATTCAAATAGGAGATTGTTACATTGTCCAGATAGTGCTTATCCTTTAAAAAAATAATTATTTCTTCCCTATTGCTTATAATAACTACTTTAAAGCTCAAAAGTGAAATTTATTTTCTCACCTCAATTTTCTCTTCTGCATCAGGGCTACAGGCGCTGTATGGGTCTGCTGGGCTGCTGGAACTGATCTTTTCTTTCCTTGGGTGTGGGGGGGTGGGAAGAGAGCAGCTTTGATATTTTTCCTTTGGGGTGGCAGGAATGACATCTATTACAAGATAACCAGGTTTTCTTTTCTTTCCTCTGATTTGTATTGTTTTGTGTTATTAAATAGTCTTAGGCTGGTTTAACTTTTGTTTATGTATCCATTCACATATTTATACACGTAAATATTTATCTGTTCATTCATGGAATGGTCTGATGCCTCTCCTGAGCTGGGTATCGTGCAAGGCATCTGAGCTGATGGAAGGACTACGGTGATGCTATATGCACCTTCGTAGAACTTTGGGTCTATCACATTTCATTAAGTTGGAAAGAAAATCGCACCTCTTCTTAATGGTATAGCTGGTTGTTCTCATTTCCATATAAAACGATAAGAATATTTTTGCCAAAGAAGATAGCTGGTACACATTTACGTTTGGATTCATTAACCTTGACAATAATCTACTGATTACTTTGTTCAGTCCTTCCACAGTGCAACTGACTTTTAGAAATATTACAGCAATTCTGAAAGGTGGACAAAAAAATCATGGCAAATGTAGATTTTCAGAAGGTATGTGGATGACTAGGAATTAATGTAGTATATCGATACCTCGGGTCACCTGATCAGTAACAGGAATGATAAATATCTTATTATTTTATTTTGTATATTCTCTTCAAGCTGGATAGAAAATGGCATCTTAGACCTGGGTAGGGAAGTATCATCTTAGATCTGATTAGGACAATATCATCTTACACTTGATAGGACCTTGATGATTTATAAGCATTAGGGAAAAGTTAAGTGCTATCATGCTATCATGCATTCCCATGATAGCGTGCTATCACGCATTCCCATGTGTTTGACTTGCCCAAACACTTTTGAATCCCCTCTGTCAGGTCAAGGCCAAGCAGGGTTCTCTGGTCTCAGTGGTAGCCTCAGCCTCTCCGTGTACAATTTGGTGGGCATGAGTTAACCTAGGTGTCTGGTTTCACTGAATGCAAATTTTCTCTTGGACTCTAAACTGTAGACCAGAGGAAGGTTCTACTGGCAAAAGAATGAAGGGCAAAAGGAGACCGGTACTTTTTTAACCTCCCACTTCAAAGCCACTCACCTCTGTTTTATTGGCTTTTCAACACTGCATCAAAGCAGGAAACTTTCAAAGTCTAAGGGAAGCAGGAGGATACCACTTTTCCAGGGACAAGGGTAGCTTTAATTAAAACTGGATTTTATTTTTGGGATGTTTTGCTTTGACTTTGAACCAATAAGAAGTGAAGGAGACAGAAAAGAAGAGCAGTTGATGGTCTCCTTAATGGCAAAGAGATCAATTAATTTACAATGAGGAATAAAAAGAACTGCATTACAGATTTACAAAATGTTCATTATCTATGGACTTTGGATATGACTCATCATCAGCCTAATATCCATGGCGGAGATCTGACAGTTCCAACCCTGAATTCAGGGACTGGTTGATAAATTAAAATCTTTTAAAATTTAATATTAAAATTGATAATTGCTCTGTGGGAAATAGATTTTTCTGAACTTATACCCTTTTCCTGTAGTGCCGAGCAAATGCAAAGCGATAAACTGTCCATTTGTCATAATGATAGATAGACAGATCCTACTTTTTACCCTGGTTCCTCAGTACTCATACATTTCAATTAAGGAGAGTAAGTGCTACCATTTGTAACATGTATTCATAGTGCCTCATTGAGTTCTTTGGGGCTTAAAGAAATCTCTTTAGCAATAGCAAAAATGTTTCCTGTCACTCCCCACAAAACTACAGGGTTGTGTGGTCAAGGAACATGGCAGGGAGATGTGAGAAAGGTTGGTTATTATTAGTATCTTAAAGATGTGGTATAGAAAGTAGTTTCTGGGGTTAACTGATAAATCTTCTACATTGATAGAACAACTAACTCACATCAGTCCTACTGAATCCTCTGCTTTGCTAATGTTGGTTTATTCAATGTTAGTGTAGTTTGCACTTGAGATAGGTTGGATTACTATTCTCTGTTCTTCACTTATTTCCTTTTCCCTGTGACTTTGTAGATAACTGGAGTGGGTGGGCTCTATCTCTTATCTCATTTGTGTGAAGCCTGGTTATGTGACTTGCTTTAAGCCATTGGAATATTAGGGGATGTGATGTGAGCAAAGGCCTGAAATATGCTTGTGAAGTTGGGCTTGGCCACTTGGGCTCATCGTGAGGACGGTGAGTCCTAGGTATGGACTAGGTAGGGACAGCGGTACCTTCATCCTCGACCCCAGAATGAGAAACTCAGAGCAGGTATGCACCTGACTATAGCCAAGCCTGGGCAACCCAGAGTCTAAAGCAAAACCTCCCCAGACAACCCACAGAACTGTGAGGGAGAGTAAGAAATGCTTGTGGTTGAAAGGTACTGAGTTTGGGGGTACGTTATTCTTCAGTGTTAATTGCAACAATCTCTGCCTGATAAATCATTTGCTGAGAAAAACTTCCCATGCCAGCATTTATCACAATGCCACTGAATCTCTGTCTTGTTCACCATTCTACCTATAGTACGTCACATATACAGTAAGTGGTTCTCAAGTGTGTGCTGAACAAATGAATGAAGGCCTCCTCAGGTCTAGTTTCTCTCTATTTCTCATCATGCTCAACTACCTTGGCTCAGTTCTGTAGCCACAGGTAACATTCTTAGTAAGCCATCTTGAAAATCAGTGACTTTGCTTCCAGCTGTGTCTGTCTTCAATGGTTCCTAGTCAGTCCTAAGAGAGAGATGACACCGATTACTAAGTGCTGTAGGAAAGGAGCTTTGAAGAGCACAAAGGGTGGGGACTGAATTCAGATTGGCAGTGAGGTCATTGGGGGATGGGGGTGGGGGATTGCCTAAAGGACTCCCTGGAGGGTAAGTGTTGAGCCATGATAGAGATGTGGGTGCCAAATTTTGAAGCTAATGGTAATTTGCACTACGTGCTGTCCGTGTAATAGCTCACTGAAGATAGATATTCTAATTATCTTCATTTTTCAAGTGTGGAAAATGAAGTCCAGAGACAGCAAGAGTAACTTGGCTGAGTGCACAGGGTTGGTAAGTGGTAGAGATGTGAACTGTATCCAAGGTTGCTTGACTATAACACTCTGATATCAACTTGTCCAATCAAGCAAAAAATACCAACAATACAGCCATTCAGTCTTGAGCCCTTGGCCCAGAGCTGCTATTTGCCTCCCTAGATAGATCCCTGACTTTATTTTCCTGATCTGGACCTTTATCTCCTATCCTCCTCCTTCCCTTTTCCTGAAGCAAATCCATTCAGTTACAATGGTTATGGGGAGGAAGCAGTTGCTCTTGCTTTTTGCTAGAGAGGAAAGAGAGGATGCAAGAAGGGGGCCACTAATTAGCTGGTCCCAGCCCTCGCAAAGCTAGCATGGTTTCTTTATTTTTAAGGCTTCAAGGCAGGGGCCGGGCTGGGCAAAAAACAATGAGTAAGTCAGGGAGGCGATGCTTTTAATGCTACGTTCACTAATGAAATGGCACTCTATGGGTTCACTTATTAGTAACTTAGCTCAAACAGCCACGTCCTACTGTCAGCTTGCCACTGACGACCCAGTATGACTGGAGAATTGTCAGCTCCACCTGAAAAAGAGCAAATGTAGCAGAAAATACCGAAGCAGCAGCACAATTTGGAGGGGAAAGATTAGCAACAACAGGAAAGCTTTTGAATGTCTGTATTTCCAGTTTGCTGTGAAATTATGCTGGAAGTGTAGCTATTTGAAGAACAGGCTAACCTTGCCAGTATTAGGGTGTGCATCTGATTTGTAAACAATAGGACGACTTGATTGAATGTTTTCCAAGGCTGGATGACAGGGTGGTACTACAGGAGTGACAAGTACAACTCCATTCTCAACTAATTACATAGCGTAGAGCTTCTTTCTGTTTTCCAGGGCATTGGGGTTTTTAAGTTTAGGATCAGAAAATGATTTATGGGGAAAACACTTCTGTATAGATCTTGTTTGATGATGCAGGGGGGATCATGAATGATATATGGAAGTGAAAGTTCATGAACTTCCCGTTTACATAACCTTATTTATTCTAATAACTCAATGCCCTTTATATCAATTATTAAATTAAATCTTTTAATATTCCTCTGTCAAACATGAAGTGTGTATTTGTTCTCCATTCTATAATTGGGCAGACAGGGCCATGATGCTCTGAACTGTTTTCCTTGAGGTGGAGCCAGGTCTTACACTCACGCTTGCATCTCTGGCTCAAGGCTATTCCCTAAATGTGCATTATTAGATGAAATTTCCCTTTTTTTAAATACTGTTTACATTCTCATTAACATTTTGTATCTTGTATGTATTTAGTGCTTTCTTTGTACAAAAGTAAACAAGCACAGAGTATTTTGTTTCTGAGCTCTGATTGTGAAGCTGGGGATTTTCCAAGGTGGACTGGACGGCTAGGAACCTTACAGCATGAAATCTAATGGTTTGTATTCTCACTTGTGAACAGGTCATGTTTATAAGTGATAAAAGTATGGAAAGGGCAACTTACTTGACTCTTATCAGGAGCTTGAGTTAGAAAAGCATTCTGGATGTCGGGTGCAGGGTTATAACATGTTGGTGTAGCTCTCTTCTTCACATTGACCTCTCAGAGTCCCTTTTCCTAACTCTCCAGGTCTGTGTGTGGATCCTTCATGTAATGCCACAAGTTTCTCACTTTGCCTCCCCGTGACTTCTGAGTAATCAGCTCATTTCTCTCAGACTCTGAAACAGCCCCGTTCACCGCCAGCTTCTGCCCCCTTCCCGCCTTTGGCTATCTAGTCACGAAGCCAAGCAGTAATGAAAATGGGTTTCATTAAACAAGAATCCTACTTATTTTCTCAAACCACTATGCTAATAATCTCCCTTCTCAATATAAAGGCTTAAACACATACCAATATAACTAGTTTTTCTTCCTAGCTATTTTTTTCTAAAGAAGATTATTTCCTGTGGATAAAAATATCCCTCTTCAAAATCCAGGACTTTGTTGTGTAGAAATGAAGATCTAAAGTATATAGAACTCTTCTTCTTCTTCTTTTTTTTCTTTTGACTCCAGAAGAAAAAAAGAGCTTGACACGCTCACCTTTTAGTACATTCAGTTTTGAAAATGACCACACAAGAGACAGGAAAAGCTAAAACATTTCCTCAGTAAAGTGTGAATTTTGCAGACCCTTATGAATAAATCTAGGTGAATATTAGAATACAGATATATTTTGTAGGCATATGAATATGGGCATTAGAAATAGAATTTTTTTCCCCCTGGAACAATTGAAACATGTACCAGGACATTAACCATGTAAGACTGAAGGACTGGCAAGTGTGTGAAAAGTCTGAGGGGTATTCTACACAGCAGAATGTCATCCTCCTCTCTTGACAGGCTGCTATTGCAGATGCTGTCTTGATTGGGGTTGAAGCTCTTCGGCTTCTGTCTTCTCTATCTAATGCCAGTAGTTTCTAGTTGAGTATCTAACTTCCCATTTGTCCAGAGGCCTATTTTGAAATCATCCTCCTCGGTAGTTACCCTGACATTCTGTATCACAGCCTCTATCTCCCTTCTTTTTTTCTTTTCTTTTTCTTTCTTTCTTTTTTTTTTTTTTTCTTTCTCCTGTCATGAAGTTTATGATCATCAGCAAGAAGTCAATTTTGACTCTTTTCACTCTCTGGAGCTTTTAGAGCTCTTTGCAAATACAAGGAGCATGACCCCGGAAATTTCTTTTCCCCCCAGAAAAGGAAAAAGCTCCACTTGTCAATCAGTCATCGTGAGCACAAGTTCTCACAAAGGAACTCAGAGCAGTCTCTGTCTAAACCCATCAAGGCGAGGGAGGGGACCTGGGAGAGAAGACTCGAGTTGCAAAATGACTGTGATGAGCTTTAAAGTCTGGCTTCAGTTAATACTTCCCTCACTTCCACGCTGCTCAAGCACAGCCTAGATACACAAAAGAATGAGAGAATGCAAAATGCTTTGTTAGTGGGCGATTTGGAGGAGGCAGGCCTTCTCATTAATGGAATTTCTGCTTCCACTAATTTATGGGGGGCTCTGCCCAGGGCAGGGGGGTTAGTGAATAGTACAGAAAGACGAACGTTTCTTTTCAGATATGCACAACTCAGTGACTCACCCCACACTAAACTCTGTACCTTCCTTTTAGTTAAGGAGTGGGGAACCTGTGGCCTTGAAGCCACCTATGGCCTTCTAGGTTTGTAAGTGTGGCCTTTTGACTGAATCCAAATTTACAGAGCAAATTCTTTTATTTTTATTAATACATTTTTTCATTTTTTATATTTTTATTTTTTAAATGCACATATTTAAAATACTACAGTATAAAATAGTTTTCAGCAAAATAATTCTCTAAGATTGAACTGGCACAATTACAGCATTAGTTAGCCAGAAGGCCTAAATTGATGACTGCTATGCTCATGATTTAGTTCTAACTTTGCCTGCCGGACCAGCACTCTTACTGCTCAAGGCTGGTTGGAGAGAGTTTATGGGGGTGGAGTACGCCAGTCTGTTACCAGCTTTTGACAATGGTGCACTGTGTTTCTGTTTGAAATGAAATTTGTGCATAGTTGCACAGCTCAACAGTATTTAATTCTGTCTGCTTAACAGCCCATCATGTCAAAGAAGACCAAAAAAATGTTGAAGGAAGAAAACAGATTTTTTAATGAGGATTGGGAATTGCAATTATTACAAGATGATTTGCTTGCTTGGTGATACTACAATATCAACATTAAAGAAACTCAATGCCCATCAGCACTGTAACACTTATAAGAACCACAAATATTTTAAATTAGAGGGAGAGACACAAAGAGCTATATTGCAGAAACTAAAAGATGAAAAGCAAAAGCAAAGACAATTCTTTCAAGGAGCAATAAGATGTGGAAATAAGCTACTGGTAAAGCGGTGTATATATACTTGGGGGAAAGGGAAGCCATTCAGTGATGTAGAGGTTGTGAAAGAATGTATTGTCAAAGTTGTAAGATGCTTAGACCCTGATAGCATTTCATAGTTCAAACAACCACCTCTTTAGGAGAACCATAACTGATTTGGCAGCACGAATTAGCCTTCAACTTAACACAACAAACTCATGCAATATTTCAAAAGGAAAATGTACATTAATCAATTGCTTTGGATGAGCCGACTAATACTACCGACTTGGTGCAGGTTTTTTGCTTCATTCCTGTCATAATAGAAGATCTACTTTGCTATTAAGAGTTACTGGCTTCAGGCAGTCTTGCAAACAAAACACAGGGGATAGATATCCTCAACAACTTTTAAGATAAATGTCATGAAGTTGGACTGAATTTGGTAAATTCACTGAGTGTACATATGCATGGATGGTGCACATTCTGTGATGAACTTGAAGTGTTTATTACACAGATTTATAAAAAAAAGTATTAGCAGATTCAGATTTCTTTTCATTGTATCTAGCATCAGCAAAATCTGTGCTAAAGCTATTTTAAGTGACACTTTGGAACAAGTTATAGGTATTATTAGCTACATTTGTGTAAATACAACAAAGGCATCTCCAGTTTTGTAACATACTGAAGTTGAACCATGAGATGTTCAGTGCGGATTAGCTGTATAATCCCTCAGTGTGTTGGCACAGGCACAGGTGTTAGCCCAAATTTTATCTCTGTGAGAACAAGTGTTTAAAGTTTATGAAGAACCAAATCAGCAATGTGAATTTTTGAAATCATGTTGCTGTAGGAGGACAGCCTTTCTGTATGGTATCACATCAAATCAAAACAACTTGATTATTTCTTTGCAAGGTAAAACTAAATCTGTATATGATAGGTAGCAAAAGATCGAAGCATTTTGGAAACAGCTATCTTTTTTTTTACAAGACACTTCTTCCTCAAAAGGAAAATTTAGATTAACGTTTTCCTCCATTAGCAAAGGTCATTGATGAGCAGGATGACAGATGGGAATCATTTGAAGAATACACAGCTATCTTAGACCTATACAGAATTGGAGAATACAAGGAAAAGTTCATTGACTTTCAGAATCATAACATCACACTCAAATTAGCATTTCATCCTCACCCAATTGATATCATCAAAGAACTACAGATGGAATTGATTGAGCTCTTGAGAGATGACATTTTAAAGTCATTGATGCTAAGAAAGAGCCAACAGAAATAGGGAAAAACACGTAGAATGCCCATGCCTTTGGCAACATGCCTGAAAAATGCTTTCCTGCTTTTCAGTCACTTATTTCTGGAATCCACGTTCTTCTACCTAACCCAAATCAAAGCACCCGTAAGGCCATAGATGACTGATCCCCAGCTACAGGATCAACTGAAACTGTGGACCTCCATGCTGCAACCAAATCTTCAAATGTTTTCTAATAAAAACTAGATTCTACAAAGACATTAAAAGGTTTATTTACTTTAAAATTACCAGAGTGTTCATTTTTTGAAATTTTAACTACATAGTTATTAGTTTTTTACAAAATAAGGGACTTTTTAAGTATATGTAACTGAAGTTTCTTGAATCCGTTTATTTGATTACAGCTGAATTAATGAGTTCTTTCAACAAGAAAAGATTCCCCACCTCTGTTCTAGTTCTTCCATTTGTGTTATTTTATTCTGAGCTGTCCATATGTTTCTGTCACAGAGAAGGTTATAAAAAATTTTAGAGCAGAAGTGTTTTTTCCATCTTTGTAAAACCTGTAAAAATATTTCACACTGTAGATGGTCATTAATTATCTGCTGAGTTGAATTGATGTTGCCTCTCTAGTATGTTTTTAGATTTATTGTTTAAACAAAAACAAACACTCACTATGTATGTTAATGCCTTAAGTAAAAAAAAAAAATCCTGAAAAACATGAAGTTAGTGTATACTTTGATGACTTTCATAAAACTTAAAAGCAAAACTTTTCCTTAGAACTTCAAATGTTCGCAAAATAGTACCTGCCGTCCTGAGAGGTCACACACATACGCATACACTGATGCACACACACATCTGTTTGAAATATGTCCTACTAGAAATGCGAAAAGATAAAAACAGATCCTGTCCTAGAACAATGAAGCCCCTTGAAAATACTGAAAGTGATTCAGGAACAAGTATTTATTTAACACTTCCTAGCTTCATGATGCCACAGGGGGTATTTTGAGGGGGCAAACATTGGGAAGCCAAGTATGGAGCCCCTGTTTTGCCTTATGCACTGTTCTAGGTCCATGCGGTACATCAGTGAGCAACAAACTACGTCCTTGTCCCTGCCCACACAGAGCTAGAAGGAAGATCCCAGTGATGATCAGGTAACATAGTAAGTAAATTCTATACTGATTAGAAGGGAGCAACATAGAAAAAAGGAGAGACCCAGGACAGTTAATTGAATGTGGTTCCATAGCAAGTTAAACAGGGTGATCAAGGCAGGCTTCAGGGGGAAGGTAACATTTGATCTGTGACTTAAGAGAGATGAGGGAGTTAGTCAAGCAGATCCCTGGAAGCAGGATCTGGAAGGGCTTTCCAGGCAGAGGGAGCGATCAGAACAAATTGAGTGGGTGAGCCTGGCACAGAGAGGGACAGGAAACTGGCCAGAGGGGCTGGAGCAGAATGATGAAGAATAGTAGGAAACCAACCCAGTCAGGAGAGCACTGAGGGCCAGGGAACACAGGGTCTACACTCCACTGAAAGTGGAAACTCTGAGTAAAGGGGGGCTCCAGGGCATGATTTTTAGCAGAAAAAAGGGACCAGAGCTGACATCTATTTTAGAAGGCTCATTCTAGCTGCCCTGCTGAGGTACAGGAATAAGAGAAGAGGGGCAGCTGTCATGAGTTGGGACACAATGATACCCTCTTAATTATCTGTCTCCCTATCAGACTGCAAGCTCCCTTAGAGAAGGGGCGTCTTGTCCAAGGTATTCTTACTCACACGAGTTCTGCCATAGAAGAAGTGCTCAATAAACATTGAATGAATGGGTACGTGGCTTCAGTGTATCACAGAATATGGCTAAAATACTCACCCCCCAATTTAGGCTATGTAAAGCTACAAATCTGTAAAGGAGAGTAAAGTCATCTATAACTTGTAAAAATTGTGGAGGCAGAATTATTTCAGTAGGACTAGAAGGACGGCGGTGGTGATGGTGAGGGTGGTGTCAAGAGCAGCAGTAAAGGGCTGGGTATGGTGGCTCATACCTGTCATCCTAGCACTCTGGGAGGCAGAGGGTAGATGGCTTGAGCTCACAGGCTTGAAACCAGCCTGAGCCAGAGAAAGACCTCATCTCTAAAAATAGATGGGCATTGTGGTGGGAGGCTGAAGCAAGAGGATCACTTGAGCCCAAGGGTTAGAGGTTGCTGTGAACTATGATGCCACAGCATTCTACCCCGGGTGACAAAGTGAGATACTATCTCAAAAAAAAAAAAAAAGCAGCAGTAAAAGTGAATGGTAGTCACTCCCATTACTGAGGACATACTATGACCCAGGCCGTGCCCTAAACACTTCCATGGAGCAGGGAACATCAGCTGCAAAGACTTGAGAAGGGGCTTTCCAGCACAGAACATAAGGAAGCAAAGTTCTGAGTTTGGATAGGATGATGGTTACTTATTCTGCTTTGTTGAAATCTTGATTCAGAATATAAAATGGGAAATAAGGCTAGAAAGATAGGTGGAGTATAGATTATTGAAGACCTTAAATTTATATATCACACAGGTGTCTTGGATATTATTCAAGTTTCGAAGTTTATTTGTGTGTTTAGCAGAGGAGCAATAGACTTAAAGCCGAGCTTGGGGAAGATTAGTATACTCTTATATTACCTCTGGATCATTTAGCTAGAGAATAAAGCTAGATGAGCCATTGTTTCTAAGGTCAAAATTACAGCTTTATCACTTGGAAGCACTGATGTAGAAAACAGAAAAATGATACGCACTTGTATTTGTCTGAGTCTGTGCATTTCACAAAACTCTTGCATGTATATTATCCCACCTGATCATCCCAGCAACCTGGCCAGGCTGCATTGTTATTATACTTTACCAGTGGAGAAGACTCATGCAAAAGCTATCGGGACCATCTGGCCTGTGGTAGATACTCAAGAAATGTTATCTGAAGTTGAGCAGTAAGAACACATAGACTTAGAGAGCCTAGGCATGTTGCCCAAGGTCATTCAATGACAGAGCCAGGGTTTAAAGCTGGTTTGTTTGAGTTTGAGGCTAATTCTCTTTGGTTATACCCTAGTACCAGAGAGTCTCAGAAGCTCTTAAAAAATGACAGGTGAAGAAATCAAGCATGATATTCATTATCTAACCTAATACAAATTCTCACTGTGGAAAATATTATTTAGTATTGAATATGAAATTTACTTTTATCAGAAGAGTTTATAATTTATATCCATACTACATACAGTTATATTTCTATTTATATGTGTTGTTATATTATTATTATATACATGTGTGTGTGTGTGAATGTGTGTGTATTCTACTAGTTTTCTAGGACTTCCACAACAAAATGTCATAGATTGGGTGACCTACACAACAAAAATAATTTTCTCACAGTTTTGGAGACTGGATTAAGGTGTTGAAAGATTTGGTTTCTCCTGAGGCCTCCCAATTCTTTGGCTTATAGAATGCTGCAGCCTCACATGGTCTTTCCTCTGTGTGTATCTGAAGTCTGACAAGTTTGTGAGTTCTTCCTAGAAAAAGTACTACATACCTCATTGCTGACTACCACTATAGTCAACTTTGAAGTATTTCCCTTGGGAAGCATGCCTAGTCCATCCTTCAAAGCAATTTTGAAACACTTTCTGGAATGAGTATCAAAGCTGTCATTGTATTAAAAAGGTTTCCTTTCAATATTTCTTTTCTCTTTGGTAAAGCAAAAAGTCACTGGGGGCCAGGTCAGATGAGCATAGAGGGTGTTTCAATACAGTAATTTGTTTACTGGCCAGAAACTCCCTCACAGTGCTATGTTAGCTGGTGCATTGTTGTAATGCAAGAGCCATGAGTTGTTGAACAAGATTTTTGGTTAAGAGTTTCCTATTTTTTTTTTTTTTTAATCAATGTTTACTTGGTTTACTATGCTTCTCACAAAATTGCCAGCCAACGATTTTGATATACAATTTAACAAATTTTTGCAAGGCTTTCCTCAGTTCTGCTTGTCACTGGCCACCCTCACCTCCCTTCATCAGTGATGCTTTCTCTCCCCTCAGAAAAATGTTTAATCTATTTGTACACTGCTGTTTTCTTCATGGCATTATCCTCATAAACTTGGACTAACATGCCCCTGATTTCACTTCCATGCTTCTCAAGTTTAACAAAAAATTCATGAATGTTTGTTCATTGCTCTAATTCAAGCTTCAACATTCTTGTGATGGCACACAAAAACACACAACAACAACAATTAACATCACTCAGCAAGAATCGCTACATGTCAACATGAACAGAACTGTGACACTAATACACCAAGGTTTGTGAAACCTTACTGAGTTGTTCGGACAGTGCTGCCAACATAAGGACAGGGTAGCAAGTTCATAGACTTAGTTGTTAGATCTGGTATATCTTTGGTGTCTCTTTGTGTGTCCAAATTTCCTCTTTTTATAAAGACACCAGAAATGTCAAATTAGGACCTACAATAAGGACATCATGTTGACTTACCTTTCTAAAAACCCCATCTCCAATGATAGTCACATTCTGGAGATTAGAACTTCAACATATGAATTTTGGAGGATACAAGTTAGCTTATAACAATGAACATACATAAATTTATCCTTATTGTTACTCGTTTGGTTCATAGGCCTTTTAGAAATCTGTAGTGTGTCAAATTTCCTTCAACTTTCTGAATTGTGGTACTTGTCAATTATATATTTCTTGGGAAAAACTAAGGCCCTGACCCAAGGATGTATGGTATGGACACAATATATCGTGCACCAGTGGACAGGGCAAGGGCTTAAGACCTCCCCTCCCTACCTCCACCATAACCTTGGAAAACCAATCCTGATCCTACTGCCATTCTCTACCCACATGGCAGTAGGCTAGTTACTTGACTTCAGTTTCCTCATCTGTGAAGTGGGGATTAGAGAGCCTTCTTAGCAGGTTTGGGTGAGGAGTAAAGATGATCCAGGTGAGTTTGTCTAGCACAGGGCCTGCCCCTTCCAGGGAGCTCAGCAGCATTAGTTTTCTTTATTGTCACTGTCCTGAGGGAGTTCAATGCACAGGTGATACCACTAGAACTTGACCTATGCCATGAGGGCTGTATAGAGCCAAAGGTCATGTTTGCTTGAGTGGTTTTCGTATTAGGTTAATGAAGACATTTCTGTGACAAATACAATTATCACCTAATTTATTGTTTTATAGAAAGATAGTTGTTGAAGCTAAAAAAGAAAAAATGGTATGTTATGTCCATGCTTATATCTTATACCACTGCAGCAGGAGCCTCTAAAAAATGTCCTTCAATGGTCCCTCCTCCTGGCATTCACACCCTTGTTCAACCCTACCCCTCTTGAGTGTGGGCTGGACCTCATGATTCTCTTCTAAAACTGAGTGATGGGATGCCATTTCTGAGATTTGGTTACTAAAAATCTGTGGCTTTTCTTTTGAGCACCCTCTTTCTAGTGTATTTCTCTCCAGCCCCCACTCCCTTCTCCGTCTCTGTCATCACCAGCTGCCATGTTCTGAGCACACCCAGGCAGGGTATGGAGAGGCTCTCAAGGTGAGAAACCACAGCCATGAGCCCAGCTTGCAAATGATCTTCTATGTCCTACCAGCAGCCACACAAGTAGTCCTGAAAGCAGGTTCTCCAGCCCCAGCCTGACTGCACCAGTGCCAGAGGGACCCAAGAAGCCCCACCCAGATTCCCAAGCCACAAAACCCCTGAAATAATAAATGTCTATTGTTTTACACTGCTAAATTTTAGGGTAATTTCCCATACCGCAACGAATAATTACTATACCACATGTGGATCAAATCTGTGTTCTCCTGAGCACAGGAGTATTCACACTTTATTCAACTTGCATATTTCAATAATAGGGTGGAAATCTAAGTTTTATTTATTTGCTAGAGCCCTAACATGCATATATCTCATAGATACCATTAAACACCCCCAACAAGAATAAATCTAATTGAGGGTGGAGATATATTAATACATATATATATATATATATATATATATATATACATACATATATTTTATATATATTTTTTCTTACTTAGTAGAAGAGGTAGTAAAATAAAAAATAAGCAGAGGTATTTTATTTTTATCCCCTAGTGAAGAAGTCAAGCATGGCTTTGCTGAAAAAGCCTGAGTACCACAGTCATAAATCACAATACAATTCAGGATCAAGGCTCACAAATGAGATCTGTGTGTGGAACTCTGCCGGCTCTGGGTGTCAGAAGAAAGTGTGATAATAATGAGGATCTCAAGAAAGAGGTTATTTATCTGAAAGCAAACATATTTAATTTTTATTCTATTAGATAAAACAGCAAATATATTCATCATCCATTTTTAAAGAGTATTTAAAATATCTAATAACCTTGATAAGTTGGATTTATAGGATATTTTCTTGTCTGTTTTTGTATCTTTTATGTGTTTTCTATCCTGTTTCATAGTTTAGTTGTGAAATAGTTTTGATTAAATGGGTCTTTTTGCCACATTTTACAGATGGAAAACAGGGATTTGACTCTTGTCACTTTGGGGATTCAGATTTACTAAGCCATCTTTCATTGCTATAATTTGAATATTTTAATTCATGCCTCAAGAAACAGGTTTGTCTCTCTACCTACATACCCACCTACTTAACAACCCACCTATTTATTTATTTACCTTTCCATCCATCCATCCATCCATCCATCCATCCATACATACATCCATCCATCTGTCTACCCATCCACTTCCCCACCCATCCACTCCCCCACCCATCCACACCCCCACCCACATATCCAGATATTTTCTGTCTCTATCTAAAGGCCTGACAATCTCAACCCTCTGGAAGCCTAGAAGGCAAAAGTTCTCAACATTGGTTGAAATATTAATAACTGCCATAAGACATATGTACTGAAACCCAGCCTCCGAAATGGAAATGCTCAACTCTTGAAGGGATCTCAGACTTCCCATGTAGAACCTGTGGGCATTTATTTTACTTAACACAATGCCAACCAGTTTATTTATTTCTAAAAACAGAGTAGACTAAATGAGGAAAGACTAAGAGCAACCCTAATTTTGTCACAGCAAGGAGGGATAAAGAAAAAACATTAAAAACACCTATGGAATTTAGGGAAAGCAGTTTAGGGCATTTTTAAGGTGGCAATAAATATTATGACCCATTTCAAAGTAAAATTTATACTCATAATGATCACCCTAGAATCATCAAAGTGTCAAAATAAAGTCAGCACATTCCCAGAGACAAACTATTTCTAGCTGGCATATATTGAATATTTATTGCGTGACAAAACTGTGGGAGGTAATGTACATAGACTATCTTCAATCGTCTCCTCCCTCAAGGTTCTAGAAATGAGAAAAATGAGTCTTTGAGAGTTTAAGTCACTTCTTTAAGGTCATATAGATACTAATAAATGTATAAGCCAGGATGCTAACTCAGATTTCTCATTTTGCCTTTGTTGTTGTTGAAAGAGTCTCATTCTGTCTCCTTGGTTAGAGTGCAGTTATCATCATGAGAGCTCCCTGCAATCTCCTGGTCTCAAGTGATTCTCCTTCTTCAAACTTCCAAGTATCAGGGACTACATGTGTGAGCTACCATGACTGACTGGCTATTTTTTTTTTCTTCTGTTTTTAGTAGAGACGGGTCTCACTTTTGCTCAAGCTGATCTTGAACTCCTGGTCTTAACGCTTCCCAGAATGTTAGGATTACCGGTGTGAGCCACTGTGTCCAACTTCAGATTTCTTTTATGAAAACTTCCTTTCCATTATTCCATACTACCTGAAAGATGCTGATCAAAGAAAAAATTGCTTTAGGTGAAAAAAAGTGTTTTAGTGGGTAAGGGCATAAGGGTATCGTTCATTAATCTGGAAAGTAAATCAATCTTATTCTATATATCATTCCTTCTAAGTATCATGTAAGTGAAGTGCTACTTTCTGTGCACTTTTCTTTGGGGGGAGGGATATATTTTGAGCTTAGCATGAACAGGTTTTAAAAAACAAAATTAGAATCAGTACAGCAACAGAACTGCCTGCTTTGTGAGGTAGTGAGTTTCCCATTTCTTGAGAATATTGTAATCATCACTATTCAACATTTTCTAGGAATGCTGGAGGTGTTATTTCTATGTAAAAAATGAAATTTCTAAGAATCTGTGTTTCTAAAACCTTATTTAATCCTAAAATGCACTATTCCTAGCAACTCATAAATGGCGAAGAAAGATTTCCTACTAGACGAATTGTCATTCTTCAGAGCACAAAAATAGTGAGTTCTATCCTCTTGGCAGTTGCATTTAGCTAAGCAATTTTTGTGTCTTTAATTCTTTGGTGTCAAATGGATCACTGCATGTTTAATGCTTAATTACAGAATCTTCATCATCCCCAAATAATTCTGTGCTTAATATTTATTAAAACCTTTTTCTCTCTGAGACAAACCTCATCTACCATCTGAAACCAAATTTTCATGACATTTTGTAGATAGTAGTTATGAGCTAATAATATACAGTGCTGTTTGAAATCATCATTCCTCATGTTATACTATAAAATTAATTTTTCCTTTTGATTTTTAATATGTTTCTCTTATTCTATTCAAAGAACAGTAGGGTGCCCTCCTAGTGATAATTTTGACCAGTCATTTTAAATTGCTATTCAAAATGGACTAAGTTGTGTTTTATATGAACATCTGTATTAAATTTTTCATGATGTTACTTATGGATTAAAAAATAACTACTGTGGTAGGGGAAAAAAAAGTAAAGCCAAAGTAATATATAATCAAGCATTTTATGTCTTACTCAAAATAGATGAAATAAACCTTAATCAGTTTATGTAAGTAAAAATAAATATCTATTAGAAGAGTTCCATTGATGAATGCACCCGGCCAGTCATTCTAGGCTTGGCTTTCCCAGTAGTCTCAGCAGGCACAGGGTTGAGGATCCATGATACTGTTAGGGTATAAGAAACTGGTTTATCTGTAAATCAAAAGGAAAAAATAAACTTTTGTATCAAGGAAAATATTTTAATTAATAATATTAATATATTCATCTTTATACCAATTGGTGGTAAATTACAATATTTTATTTTATATTATTTTATTTTATTTTAAGCCAGAGTCTCACTTTGTCACCCTGGGTTGCATGCCATAGCATCATTAGAGCTCACAGCAACCTTAAACTCTTGGGCTAAAGTCTTCTGAGTAGCTGGGACTACAGGCAACTAACATGATGCTGGTTAGTTTTCCTATTTCTAGTAAAGACAGGTCTCGCTCTTGCTCAGACAGGTCTTGAACTCCTGAGTGAGCTCAAGTGATTCATCTGCCTTAGCTTCCCAGAGTGCTGGGATTATAGGTGTGAGCCACCTCACCTGGCAATTTTAATTTTTTTTTTTTTTTTTTTTTTTTTTGAGACAAATTCTCACTATGTTGTTCTCAGTAGAGTGCTGTGGTGACATAACTCACAGCAACCTCAAAGCCTACCAAATAGCTGGGACTACAGGTGCCTTCCAAAACACTGGGCTATTTTTCTGTTGCAGTTGTCATTGTTGTTTAGCAGGCTCAGGCTGAATTTGAACCTACCAGCCCCAGTGTATGTGGCTGGCACCCTAACTACTGAGCAACAGGCACCAAACCAATTTTTATTTTTTTAAATAGAGAAAGTGGTCCATGAAGGCAAAAATACCAGGGGACCACACAAGACATGATGCAGTGCTAATTCACACGTTCTACCTAGATTTACATAGCTACGTCCTTTTTATGAGGCATTGTGCTAGGACTGATACATGTGTAGAATGGAGGGGTATAGGGTACGGTGGTAACTGGATAAAGTGATGAGGACCCAACTCTTGTCCTCAAGGGACTCATGACCTTCTAATGAGTGAAGAAAGTATATGAATTGCTAATTACAATACAATGTGGTAAGTGATATTATAGATAGAGACCCAGTACAAGGGAAGTGCTGAGGAGTAAGCGAACAGCTCTGACTTGTGAGAGTGGATGGAGGGAAGGATTCATACAGGAGATGATGGGTTATCTGGGCATTGAAAGGGACCCTGATTTTGGCAAATGGATGGGCATGTGCAAAAGCCTTGAAGTGTGATAAGCCTTGGTATTTTTCAGAACCTGCAGATAGCTCATATAGCTGCACAGGCATGCAGGTATCCTGGAGGTTAAGGAAAAGGTAAGCAGGGTCCAGAACAAGAAAAGAGCCTAAGTGCCATCCTTCCCACGCCAATGGGATCATATTTTATTTTGTGGGATAAAGTCTGCATTTTTTCACCTTGGCTTTAAATACTTTTACTATGTGACTTACACTATAGGGTGCACTTCCAAGAGGCTCTGATGACAACCACACCAGGGGGTTCACTTCACTTTTGCACATTTCCCCGTTACCTAGAATGAACTTCTCTCAAACCAGCCATTGTAACGCTGACTTACCTGAAGCCACCCCAGCCCCAGGAAGACACTCAAGTGGTCCAAGCAGTTAAAGCCCAGGAAGACCTGTAGGGTTATCTGGTCATTAACCTTCATCTCACAGATAAAACCAAAACCTAGGAGATGGACCAACTTGTGCCGATTCTCACAGTCAGTAAGAAATGGAAGCAAAGTGGAACCTAAATTGTTTGACTTTGGGTGGGAACAATTGTTAACGAGATTTTCTTCCTAATTTACCTGATGATTAATCCTTGCCATTGCTGGTGTTGTCTTCAACTATTTAAATTTTACCATTTGATTTGTTTATGGCTTTTAATGTATTTTCCCAGCTGAATTTTGTCACCATATAGGCTGGATTTGCCTCTTACAGTGATTTCCCGGAGGATCTAAGCCAGTGATTTGGCATATCAGGAAGCCCTTAAATAGTTAATAATCTAATTTAATAATCTCTTTATTGTCATCCAATGATTTTGTCAACCTTATAGAGATTATGAAGTCTGTGACAAGACAGGAAAAACAAACAAAAACACTATTTGCCTTAATTTGGGTCTCTAAGAGACAACATATGACATAGGCCCTGTGCCCTTGACTTATGGAGAGTGTGCTCTTAGAAAAATACCATGACAGACTCAGGGCAGCAGGGAAAGGAAGAGGAGAGAGAGCCACATATCACATTGGCCTGTTCTATAATGGACTTTGGGACATAGCTCTCACTAGAGACTTCTCCTGTTGTGAGTCTTTTGAACCCCCTAGTTCAAGGCAAATGTCATCTATGGGCTACCTCCCAGAGTGGGAGGTTGTGGGATAAGTGGAATCTCCTTGGTGAGGGAGCTCTTGTCTACTAAGGACAATTACCTGGAGAGAGGGGCAGCCGTGAATTATTAGCAGATGACAATCACGGTGTCCTGGCATGGCCTCCGAGCTCAGGGAAGGGGATATGCGCCCAGCACCAACAGCATCTATTCCCACTTCCATCTGGAGGACCAAACACAATAAAACTAAACTAAAGTGACTAAAAGAAAAACCAACCCCAAAACAAAAATCAAAAAGTTAAAAACAACAACAACAACAAAAAACCCAGAAAACTAGAACCCAAAACTTGTTCTTTGTTGAAAGTCTGGCCTCTTCTTTTAGGTTGTAAATTTTCTCAGTTTATTCCCACTGAATCTTACCTAACCCAATGTCTACACTAACCCCATTCTAATAAAAGCAGATTTAAGGCACAAATTACTCATCCTTTCTAACGGCATGATTTACTATCTCAGAGGAGTTCAGTTACCACTAAGGAAAAAAATGTTACAAGTCAGTGGATATGAGATCATTTCTAAGATTCTGAAGAACAAATATTGCAGTTTTCTGTTTTACCTTCAAATAGCCGTGATGACTGAGTGAAGTGTCCAAGCCTTATAACAAATCCCCTTTCTACCCTATCCCAAAGCCCACCAAATTATTTTCCCTACAGATAATATCAAAAGAAAGAAACTAGGCCAGGTGTGGTGGCTCACACCTGTAATATAGCATTCTGGGAGGCCAAGGCAGGTGAATTGCCCAAGCTCAGGAGTTTGAGACAAGCTTGAGCCACAGCAAGACCTGATCTCTAAAAATAGCCAGTCATTGTGGCGGGTGCC
The DNA here is from genome assembly GCA_963574355.1 of Loris lydekkerianus. Classification (NCBI taxonomy): domain Eukaryota; kingdom Metazoa; phylum Chordata; class Mammalia; order Primates; family Lorisidae; genus Loris; species Loris lydekkerianus. Next base: position 6,441 of record CAUYPK010165336.1, on the reverse strand, counting down.
TGTAGTCTCAGCTACTTGGGAGGCTGAGGCCAGAGAATTGCTTGAGCCCAAAAGTTTGAGGTTGTTGTGAACTATGCCAGTGACATTCTACCCAGGGTGACAAACTGAGACTGTCTTAGAAAAAATAAATAAATAAGTAGTAAAAAATAATTAAAAAGAAAGTAAAGCCCATAAAATGAAGGTTTTTTAAATACGATCTCATTGGGCATAGAAAAGGCTATTTGGTACAGAAGCACCATTCGGAGGTAAAAGCACAGTCTACCCCATCCTGTGGCATCCTGGCAGGTCCTAAAAATACCTTCCTTTTGGCCACAAAAGTGATTTTGCAGCTGGTAGCTCATGCCTGTAATCCTAGCACTCTGGGAGGCTGAGGAGGGTGCGTTGCTTGAGCTCAGAAGTTCAAGACCAACCTGAGCAAGAGAGACTCCATCTCTAGTAAAAATAGGAAAACTAGCCAGGTGCTATGGCAGGCACCTGTTGTCTCAGCTACTTAGGAGGCTGACGCAGGAGGATTGCTTGAGCCCAGGAGTTTGAGGTTGCTATGAGCTATGACACCATAGCACTCTACCAGAGTGACAGAGAGTAAGACTCTGTCTCAAAAATAAATAAATGAATAAATAAGTAAATGAATAAATAAATGATTTAATGATTTTGCTAATTCTAGTCTTAGTTTGAGCTTTGAAATTAGGATTCCATCACTTCTCTGCCACTTCAAATGGTCCCTGTTCTTGTTCCCATTTTTCTTACAAGAGAAAGTCCACATTTTGCTCAAGACATGGACGCCTCAGTCTCCTCCAGCCCATCTGCATCACCTCCTGTGGAGCGCATGGTTCCGTATGTGAATTCAGGCTTAGTAAGCAAAGGAGGCTTTGTGATTCTAAAGCCTTGCCCAGTAATGCCAGTCAGTAAGAAAGCTGCCTGGACCCCTTATGTGGGGTACTAGTCTACATTCATCTTTGCTTGCTGCTCTGGGTTGATTTTTTATCCTTTTTATTTTATATACCTTTCACAGTGGGAAATTTAGAATAATTCAGCATTCCCTTGGAAAGATATGGCAGGTTCGTACAGATAGACTTCGCATCATGAAACTTCCTTAACTGGGATCTCAGCTCCGTGCTGTTTCCTTTATTAGCCCCCAGTCAGACAGGTATTCGGTGGTCTCTGTGGTTTTGCACAGGATGCTATGAATAAACATTTGAAGAAAATAATTAGTAATAATAATTTCCAAGAAAAATGAGGTCAAAACTTCCATAATGTCTACTTTTCTCTTGAATTCATACCTAATTACATTACATTTAAAATATGACAGACTCTTAATGCACTTGGCATAGAAAGAAAAACCAATTAACAAATGAGCACTCAAATATGTTTTGCTGAAAAGCCATTTTATCCTGCAACCTCTGTAATTATAATTCTTTAACCCTCAGATTGTGTTTAAACTCAGGAGACATTAAATAAGCAGTCAAAATGCACACGATTCCCCCAAACCTTACGGTGTATTTTCTTCAAGTAAAAAAAAAATATGTAAAGAATTCTTTAAAGTGAGTAAGATTTTTTTCCCATGACCTGCTATGAATTACCAAATAAATGAGTTTTAACTAGAAGGTCATAGAGGAGAGGAAAGTCTTGGGTGGGTCCAAATTTTCTAGCTTAGGAAGCTGGGAGAATAGGAGAAATATTAATGGGAGTTTAGGAAAGAGAATGATTTGGTTGGAAGGTAATACTGATTTTAGACTTGGTCTACTAGAAGTGACTTGGGACATCTAAGTCAAAGTTTCTTTTTGAACTATGAGGAACTGTTGAGAAATAAGATATGATGAAAAATTGGGGGCTTATAACTGTCTTTAGTACCTGAGGCTCTCTCTTAAATGGCGTAGACATCTGAGTCCCCATTCATTTGTATTTGAGACAAGAGTGTGTGTTCACACAAGAGGTGCCAAGTAGAGCAGGCTGGTCTGGGCCACACAGCAGGGCAGCCCCTGTCCCGCCAGTTCATCCTCAGCAGGAAGGAGACCAGCTGAACAACCTGTGCCCATCGTGCTCTCTAGGTTAATGGTTTTAATGGGTTTGTTCCCTGGTTGGACTATTTTCACTCCCATTCAATTCTAAGGGTGGACAGTGAGACACTGTAAAGCCCCAGGAGATTACGGGCTTTGCTGCACTGCCCATGTGACTAAGGAGTCCACAATTCTGATCATTTCTCTTCCCAGAGGATACAGAAAGGGAATGGGGAAACTCTTAGTCTGGTCCTAATTCAGAACTACATGGAGAAATTAGCTGATGAAGTAGAAATTATTTAAACCTGGGAGGAAAAGTGTCTAAGTCATGTCATCTTGAAGTGACACCCAATAGCAAGGGAGGCTGGACCTAGTCACATGGGCCACTAGATTCTAGGAGCACTGAAATTTTAAAATGAGAGGAGATGGGGCAGGCATAATTACACAGCAAAATTCCTGAAAGGGAAGAAAGATTAAGAGAACTTTCAAGGATAGAATTCTAACTTTGCAGTTTTAAGTGAGCTTAGAGAATAAGAAAAGAGAGACAATCAAACTAAGGACAAATAGGAGAACTGGAAATTTTTGACAAGTTCCAGATTTTAAAAGGACATATACAAACTTTTAATAAAAGAGGCATAGTTTATCCAGGTCAGTAAGCTTTTGTTTTTAGGATACTTAGATCTATTTAGTTAGACTGAGCCTTCCAAATTATTTATTCCACTTCTGTTGTTTTGCATGGAGAAGACTGAAGCTCAGGGATGCGACATGACTGGTTAAGGTTTCTTTAGTGACACAACCATGGGTACAGCCACATTTTCCTAATTCTTCCCAGGTCTCTCTGTACCGTATCGGGGGTTTCTAAACAATAATCTGAGGATTCTGAGAGGACCTTTCTTATAGCCTCTTCCCCACCACCACAGGCCCCACTTTCAGCAAAGGCGTTGACTTTCTGGTTTACAAATATGACAACATATGATTTAATTTTTAAAAACAAGTTCTGCTAAAATGTTGGAAAACCTGCATCGCCCCCAATGCCATTTTGTTGGGGGTGACTCCAAACATAACACCAAGAATATTGAACCATGTTGTGTGTGAATTAAATGAAAATAGTTGGAATGGAGGCTCAAGTACATTTACATTTTAAAAATTAAGTACAAGTGTTATTCTCAAACCTGTGACATATAAGCAAAGCAGAGAGAAAGGAAGCCCAGATCTGTAAGAAGCTCCAGAAATCATAGAGCTAGGAATTGATGAAAGTTTCTAGATCGTTAGTGACAATGCACTTTAAAGGATTATATTTAGAAGATGATGGTCAAGGACAATAGTGTTGCTAATGTTTTGTTTTGCTCTTATTCAATTCTGATAAGTAGAGTTGTTTCTGGATCTTTACCATACATACAAACACACACACATGAAGTATATACCATATATAGCATCTATGTGTGTATCTGCTATCTTTAAAATATTTTAAAGGTATTTTAACCACTATCTACCCCAAATCGAATTGATTATAAACTGTCAGTCATTTAGTCAAATGCTTTTGGAAAATAAGATTCAACTTTCAATATCCGTGGTCTACTGTTCAGATAGAAAATTTCTGAAGTTTTGCACTTACGCTCAGACATTCCAGTTTCTCCCCTTTGCCTTCCTCACCTTTTCCGCAGACCCTCACTTTGTGTGTTTGGCTACTAGAGTTAATAATGGCCTCTGACTTTTGGCTTCCCCATTCCTGAGTCTCATTCATAGTGAGCTGCAGCCCTTTGCTGCTGCTTCGTTCCTGCTGCGGAGAACTCTCCTGGGAGCTTTGTGACCTACCTGCTTCCTGCTGAATCTGCCTGGGCAGTCCTTGTGTTACCTGGTGCCTCCAGAACTTCTGGCTCAGCACCTCTTGGACTTGCTCATGTTTATTTAGAAAATAACTTAGGATCAACCAAAGGGGGAAAAATGCTGCTAGACATGTAAGAGGCTGCTTCATGGGGATGACGGTTGGTCCCTGCCCAGGTTGGCGTCCCGTCTTGGCAAGGTGTCTGGGCACTGCTCCAGGACATGATAGCCAAGCTTTCTGGTTTGGTTTTTTTTCTCTAAGACTGTCCTTCTGCCCTTTGCTGTGAATTGGTACCTTGTATATTCAGAGGCCTGCCTCGTGTGGAACGCTGCTGAAGCCTCAGTCATGTGCACTGTGCTGCTCTTGTCTGCATTTCACTATGCTGGCTCTGGCTGAGTTCCTGGTTTCATGCATTTGACTCCCAGTTTTCTCCCCTGAAGTGTTTATGTAGCTCATGACCATGACCTGTATCTACAGCCTCATCACCCTAGGGGCTGACCATGCTGAATTCATAACTGGTCACTAAACGTAATAGTTATTTGCCTAAATGTTCTCCTTGAGTGGTCATCCTGCAATATCCTTGACCCTGTGTCTTTCCTTCGTGGAGCCTTGCTGAGTCTCTTGGACAGCACTCCTGTGGGGTTTCATGTGTCCTAATGGCTGATATTTCGTTTGTTTATCCATTCCTTGCTTCAACACATTTTATTCATCACCCACTATATAAGGTAGGGGATCATTACTCACTCTTTAGTACTTACCTACATTGCAAGGCACTAAGGATTGAGAGGCAGATAAAGTAAACATGGTCCTCAATAACAATGATGAGAACAACATAAGATTTTGAAAGTATGAATGATTAGATCAGGGTGAAGAAGCAGGAGAACTTAGAACAGAGGAGTAATGTAGTTTGGGGCTGTGAGAATGACTCATTTGGAACAAATGTTTATGCTCAGACTGGACCCCTGATGGAGGAAAGAACAGTCCACAAACCAGACCTAGTGCCTAGAAGTCATTCAGTGAAAGGTCATGGCACATGGCCAGGTGTGGTGGCTTACGCCTGTAATGCTAGCATTTTAGGAGGCCAAGGCAGGTGAATGGCCTCAGTTCAGAAGTTTGAGATCAGCCTGAGCAAAAGTGAGACCTGGTCTCTACTAAAAATAGAAAAACTACCTGGGTGTAGTGGTGGGTGCCTATAGTCCCAGCTACTTGCAAGGCTGAGGCAAGAGGATCACTTGAGCCCAAGAGTTTGAGGTACTGTGCTCTGTGATGCCACAGCACTCTACTTAGGGCAACATACTGAGACACTATCACAAAAAAAAAAAAAAAAAAAAAAAAGAAAAGAAAAAAAAATCATGGAAGAAATGCAGACTAAATATACTGTACCAAGCCAGGGGAAGTTGGAGGAGCTCATTAGAATTTAATTTCTGCCAGCTGATTATAACAGGGCTCTATAACATTGGGGTGTGTTTGTGTCTGTATATTTAGGAGAATGTAATGAATACAGATATAGAGCACATAATCTTGAAAATCTTTTTGAATATCTTCAAAATTAAACCAGTTTGCCTGATTCTAGTCCAGTTGAAAGAATCTCTAGCCAGAGAACCTCTTGGGGAGGGTGGAGGATACTGTTCCAAAGCCAGGCCTTCCCCCAGCTTCTAGGAGGGCTGATGGTCAAAAGAGTTGGCTGGCAGCCCTCTCTGTGAAGAGTCCTCAGCTTTTCCACTCAGGGTCGCCCTTTCCCCCCAGGCCTGAGCATCTAAAACTTGGGCTGTGGGGTGAGTGGCTAGGTGTAAAGGCTCAACTCCTCCTCCCAATTCAGAGCAAAACTGTAGGACGTCTGAGGCCCAGAGCTCTCCAGGAAGTCAGCTGAGGCCTCTCCTGCTTGCCCAGGCCCTCCCTCTGTCCAATCCTTTCTTTCCATCTGGCACAGTGGATGTTCCAACAGCATTCCCCGATAAACTTCTTGTTCACTCCTGTCTGTCTCAGTAATCTTTTTAGAGAAACTGGTTTGTAAGAGTTTCAGGGGGGCCCAATAAATAGCATCTGCCTTCCTATGTGGATTCTGATCGTACCTGCAAATGCAGCAGAGGAATAAAAGAGACAAGGAACCAAAACACCCCTGTTACTACCAATAATGCTAATATTGAAGAAAATGTGCTATATATCTGTAGCCTTGCTTGATGCTGAATAATAGATCTAGACCCACTTACCTCTCTGATAGCACTAGGCTGGATAAGACTGACCCCACAGGCAGTGCCCGTAGTGCGGCAATCACACTGCCGGCCACATACACGGAGCCTGGCAGGTTCAAACCTGGCCCAGGCCAGCTAAACAACAATGACAACCACAACAAACAAATAGCTGGGCATTGTGGCGGGTGCCTGTAGTCCCAGCTACTTGGGAAGCTGAGGCAAGAGAATCATTGAAGCCCAAGAGTTTGAAGTTGCTGTGAGGTATGACAGTACATCACTTTATAGAGGGTGACATAGTGAGACTCTGTCTCAAAAAAAAAAAAAAAAAAAAAAAAAAAGAAACCACAGACACACAGTCATCGCATGTAAAAAAAACTGGGGGAAAGGACAGACAGAAGGATACCGGGCCACACATGTCCAAAACCTG
>CAUYPK010165333.1:0-40320 GCA_963574355.1 Loris lydekkerianus | reverse complement strand
GGGGTGGCGAACAAGTTCGACTACGCGCTCGGAGATCGCTCCACAGAGGTCCCTCCTCAGAAGCAGCATAACAAAATCCAAACTTGGCAAAGAGCCACAGTATACAAAATAATGATAAGAGGCAACGAGCCGAAATTCATTTTGGCTGGGAGCCGCATGCGGCTCTAGCCGCGTGTTCGCCATCCCTGTTTTATACAGATGGCTATGGCCACTGTAAGGGAAGAAATTGAAGAGGTAGGAATAAGTGAAGATACATGTTGGAAGATGATTGCTGTCCTGCAGGTGAGAGATACGATGAAGGCTGGGACTAGGCTGGTAGCAGTGCAGATTGGAGAGAAAGACTGGAGAGACGTTTTAGAGGAAGAAGCAACATTATGGGAAGTAACTTGCTGGGGAAATGAAGAAGAAGATTCCAGAATGACTTTCATGTTTTTGACCTGAGCAGTAGATGGTGCCATTTATTTAAAATGAAAGGTCTAAGCACAGAAAGGGGGGTGTGGTGAGGATGGGAATGAAAAGTTCTGTTTTAAACCTCAAGCCCGAAAGCAATCCAAGTAGCAATGTCAGGGGCTTTGTTGGATATATAAGTGTAGAGCTCAGAGGAGAGGATTGGAAGGCATTCCTATAGTTGGCATTTAATGCTATGGAAGAGAGTATAGAAAAAGAAAAGAGGTCCAGAATCAAGCTCTGAAATAACACACCAGTGATTTCAGGTATCACCCCAAAAGATCAATCAATAAACAATATATAAAACGGTTTGAAGAGGGAGAATCCATTGCACTGGGTGAACCAACAGATAAGAGAGGTGTAGATTAATGTAAGTGAAAACTGATCCTTTTTCTCTCCTCGGTGTCCCATGGCACTCTGATTTCATCTCCTGATGTCAGCCATTGCCTCTATATTGGTATTTTAATCTTAATGTTTCTACCCGCTTGCTGAACACCCCGTTCTGGGAATCTGACCAATACTTCAAATTGAGATTCCTCTGTCGCCCCAAATACAGCTCATTTCTTCCATCTGTCTGTATTGCTCTGCTTACAGAGCACCCCTACTTCTGCTGATGGCACCATGGGTCTCTAGGTGACCTAGGAATGAAGAGGTGGCTCTGTCACTGAGTAGTCTCGTTTGTTTTTTTTTTTTTTTTTTAATGAGTAAATTGCCAAATTATTTTGATTACACATCTTTAATATTGTTTAATCAAGCTAAGTTTCCATTTGCAAAATATAGTTACTTTTAAAAGTGTCCACTGTTTTCATAGATGCTAATGAAATTCTTTCAACCAGATATCGTGTTACTATTTTTAAAGGACTATATTTTCTTCCAGTCTTTCTCCTAAAAATTTGTCTTTGAACTGAGATATAGTACGAGAAAAAGTTAAGACAGTCTGCAGAGAGATTCAGACTGGCAAAGCCATTCAACCTTAGCAGAAGGGATAACTTTGGTTCTATTTTTATCATCACATTTAAGAATGAATCACTGAAAGCAGATATAGAACTAGAGATGATAACAAAGACCTGGGCCGTCTAATTCATCTCCTTGTTAGTGCAGGGAGGTTTCCCACATCAAATGCCCGTGAAATATTATGCAATAAAAGTCTCAGATTACAACATTTCAATCACTTTGTAAGGTGACTAATTATCTTTCTAGTTGCTCTCAGCTTTGTTCTCTGAATTCCTTTTCCTGTATCCCTGTCATAGGGAGAGGTGTTTCCCTTGGTACCCAAAAAGGGCCAAGGATCACAAAGGGATGAATGGGGATTATTTTCTGTAGTGGTGATGAGACTATATTAACTTCCTGCTTTATGATCCTTTTTGTGACCAGTGACACACATTTGTGAAGTCATTTACCCAGAACGGTGCTCAGCTTATTACTTAGATGGTTAAAAACTAACTGCAACTTCTAGCTATCAAGCACATCCATTGGTACCTCATGGCACAGATGCATGATTGCTGAGCACCTTATTCTGCGGTCAGTGAAGACTTAGTGTGGCTATAATATTTATCATTCCCTATAGACTTTTGGTGGAAAAGAGGGGGTAGCATTTAAGTTCTTTGAGTGGGGTCTTTTTTTTTGCTCAGGCTGGTCTCGAACTCCTGAGCTCAAGCAATCCACCAACCTGGGCCTCCCAGAGTGCTAGGATTATAGGCATGAGCCAATGCACTCAGACTTAACATCGTTTCTTTAAGTTATTCCTTGGCAATCTGGACATTCATAACTAGCTTCTTATCAAAAACAACACAGGAGTGGGCAGTGCCTGTGGCTCAGTGAGTGGAGCACTGGCTCCATATACCGAGGGTGGTGGGTTCAAACGCGGCCCTGGTCAAACTGCAACAAAAAAATAGTGGGCGTTGTGGCAGAGCTACTCCAGAGGCTGAGGCAAGAAAATCGCCTAAGCCCAGGAGTTAGAGGTTGCTGTGAACTGTGATGCCACAGCAACTCTACTGAAGGTGATAAAGTGAGTCACTCTAAACAAACAAACAAACAAACAAAAAAAACCTACAGGAGTTCTAGGAGTTCTAGAATGGTTTGAGACCTGTTTTCATAAACTACCCGTTTCCTTTACAGAGTCCTAGTTTGGACTTTTACACAGCTGCCAGTTCATAAAATTCACTTTTTCTCTACAGTTGAGTCTGTACAACTGAAGACCAGGTGAAAGGCCTTGGTCAGCTGAGGCTACTAAGAACAGGTGGTCACGTCTGACTGGACTTTTCTTCATATATGTTATAGAAGTCTGGCAGCTACCCAACAGCTGATCTAGAACTGTTTTTCTGAGGAGAATATGTAATAAAATTACAAAGTAGCAGTGTTAAGATTTATCAGGAATGTAAATGGACATGCTTGGGTTTAGTGAAGTGCACTACAAAAAAAAAATAGTTCTTTGGTCTACAATGTATGTGAACTTAGCGTTGCCTCTTCCCTTTACCATGGACATCATGCCCCTAAGAAGACTTCATTCTCAGTCTCATCTGGTGTTCCAGGGAACCCTAAAGCCACAGAAATCACAACAGCTGCAATAAATAAAGCATCTATTCACTACATTTCCATGCCAAATATTATTCAGCATTCTTTTGGCCTTGGTTTGATAGAAAACAGCATGGTGAACTTACTACCTCTCCTGTAGTACAGTGAGCCCCAAGTAACTATGAAAGATTTAACAACTCAAACATGCATGTAAGCAAAATCACACTATTCCCTCTCCCTTAAAATTATTAAGTCAATAATAAAGAGAACCAAAAAATGGAATAAAGGTCAGTCATCACTATTGAAGAGGTACCAGAATTAATACTTGGCTTTTTTATCCTCCACAGAGAAGATATTAGAGAAGCATTCAGAATATGTGTCCATGCAAATGTATGGGTTGGAGCAGAATCTTTAAAAAATACGTGTTACATATGTGGCAGTATGAGGAAGATTATTATTGAGGAATTTCACAGAATTTTTATGCAAAGTCTTATCATACAGTATTATGATCTCAGGGATATTTTGTGATATTTACAGAGTCTTCTGAGGGTTTCTCTATCGGGTCATATTTTAAGGAAGAACTTATGAGATTCAGATCTAAAATATAATTTTGTAATATGCCCAGCTGATCCCATTAAATCCAACTCAAAAAGGAGTAGTATAATGATACGAACAATTCCTGTTCTCTGAACTGTTACACTTCTCTGGCAATGCATTCCTTTTGAATTAAAACAGCAATTCCTGCCTGTTTCTGACTGTAGGCCGAGGTTCAACTGTGCTACCTGGAAGCACAGAGAGACGCTGTTGAGCAGATGTCGCTCAAGCTGTACAGTGAGCAGTACGCGAGCAGCAGCAAGAGGAAGGAGGAGTTCGCCGACATGTCCAAAGTTCACTCAGTGGGAAGCAATGGGTAGGGATCTATTCCTTTTGTTGTTTTACTCTCACTAATCTACCTTGTCAATGATTTTCTACTGGTAGGTGTAGGCAGGCATTTCCTCCCTAGCTAACAGACAGGGAGAAGCTCACTAGGCAGGCATTTCTGTGCTTCTCCATTCATGCCAGAATTGAAGACTATGGATTTTGTCAGCCTCCATCATCTAACCCAAACTTCCTAACTTCATTATTGTATTTTTAAATACAGCCTTATGATGTTATGAGTGTTTTATGACCACGTTGTATCTACATGTACAGTATTGATCCTTTTTCTCCATAACTTATTTTTTTCCTTATATTTCACCCCCACACTTTTAAGCTTCATTATTTCTTTAAAGTCTATTTAAGGAATTCTAAACACTAGAACCTCATTGGAAACTTGGTAGAACATAATTTTCCTGATTAACATAAGAGCTTAATAATTGTTTACAGAGCATGAGCTGGATACTTAGCTTCACATAAAGTCAGTTGGTGTAATAGACTAACACTTGAATTTGCATGGTCTGTGAAAGGACCTAACACCTTCAGGGACCTCCAACAATTTCCATTCAGCTTGAGACATATGGCCGTACTTATACTAACTACCGGTACTATGGAATAGTTAGATCACGTATTCAGATGTTTTTAAATGACTTTAAAGTTATGCAAACATTGTCTCTATATATTTTTCATCTTTTCTGAATCAGTTTTAATATTTAATAGGTGATTGTTAAGGAATGAAAGAATACTGATGAAATTTAATTACTTCATAGTTTTGATAACTTAATAATCATAAAAATGAGAATAGTGACCTATTTGACTCTTATACTTGAACCGGACAACAAGGGGAAGAAACTATTCCCCAAAGTTACATTATATGTTTATAGCATTATACAAACCTGAAAGGTGCAACTCTAGTCAAGATAGTCTCTGAAAAGATAGGAGGAAAGAAGCCTTTTCATACACTTATTTGCATTTACTTTTTAAAGTATGTGTAGTTCTGACTGCACTTACAATCATCATACAAAGTTTTGGGATAAATTAAATACACAGGTTACACATTCTTATTATAAAAACCCAGGCTTCTTAGAATACAGGGAATCAAAGTCATAATTCTGTTTCAGAAAGGAGAAAGGATTTTTCTATGTAATTTCTTGCTTTATCAGTATTAGTATATTTTTTATACATAAGACCTATTGTATATATAGTTTGTTCTTGTTAGTTAATTCAGTAGAGATTTATGCAATAGGAAGAAACATAGCCACAAGTATGAAAGAAAAGGTTAAATCTTGAAGCTTGAACAATAAGCTGTTTTGAGGCCTTAGTGTGCTTTAATTTCTCTAAATGCCTGAACAGTCTCTGGTGTATATGCAAGCATAAACTTTAGGTCACATTTTCATGTTTTCTAAAAGCCCTGGGGATTGAGCAGCACCACGTGCTTCTGACCCCAGATTCCAAGAACCCCACCTGAGTACTCACTTTGGACTCCACAAATCATAAATCTGCCCTGGGAATTGCTTCGTTAACAGCAAGCATTGTTTTGTGAAGTGGGAGTAGGTGAACTTGCCTGATATCCTTTGTTTCTGCTCCTTGGGGTGCTGAAGGCTGTGCATTGTGCAGAAATTTAAGAGTGCACTGAAGGAAAGCCAACAATTTAATACTAAGAACAAAACTCATATACTCCTTTCTATTTTCTGTTTACATACAGAAAAGCATTGTTTGAGAAATGCATGTGGGTGATGTTATCTGGGGTGTCCTGCCCCTAAAACTCTGTTCCTGCAGTGAAATACTTAATTCTGAAGCTTTAAGAACATAGTTTTGTGAAATTATCTGCTCCAATGATGCATTAACTGTATTAGCCATTATTTTTGTTATATAGAATGAGCATTGTTTCTATTAGGTAATTGTGGGACTAGTGTGGGCATTCAGGGGTCTTCATTCCATATGTAAAGATTCAATATACTAAAGAGAAATTACATTGGTATACATTTCATATCTTTGTATTTCCTCCTTATGCCTACATGCATGATAAAAAGATCATATGTACTTTAGTCAAAAAAGGAATGAGACTACTCTGGAAGACTCAGTTGCTATGTAGAATGGTGGCCTTGAATTTCTGAGAAGTTTATATGACCAAAATATCATTTAGAAATGAATTCATAACCTCTCTGGCTTGATGAAAAAGCATGCATCAAGGTGATAAATCACAGGTCATATACACCTGTGAATTGTGTCATTAACAATCATAAATATGTACGGTGGGAGGATTTCCCTGAGTGTATGTGAGGCTGTATGGGCTCTAGAAACAAGTTTGTTCACCTGTGGGAAGCACCTAGCATATCCAACTACTGTTTCACAGGACTGGAGAGCAGGGTAGAAAGTTGGAGGTAAGAAAAATACAGCTTTGGGAAAAGGTGAAAGATCCCAGAGTTAATCATTGAATTCATGGTTCCTTTTTTTTTTTTTTTTTCTCTTTTTCTTTTGAGGCAGAGTCTCACTTTGTTGCCCTCAGTAGAATGCCATGAATGCCATGAAATTTAGCTCATAGCTCACAGCAACCTCAAATTTTTGTGCTCTAGAGACCGTCTTTTCTCAGTCTCCCAAGTAGTTGAGGCTATAGGCACCTGCCAAAACACATGACTAGTTTTTCTGTTTTCAGTAGGGACTGGGTCTCACTCTTGCTTGAGCTGGTCTTGAACTCCTGAGCTCAGGCAATCCGCCCACATTGGCCTCTCAGAGTGCTAAGATTACAGGTGTGAGCCACTGTGCCCAGCCTGAATTCATGGTTCTTAACCAGAATAGTGTATCAGTATCACCTGAAAGAGCAAAAGCAGAAAAATGCCTACTGTCCCACCCCTACTGAAAATAATAACTCAGTAGGCAGAAGTGAATGATAATGATAATATTCCACTAATAATACTCACTACCAGTTGGGAATCGTTATTCTGAAGTGTGGTCTCTGGATCAGTACCATCAGCATCTCCTAAGAATTTGTTATAAATGTCATTTCTGGGTCCCACTATAGTCCTAATGAATTGGAAAGTCTGAGGGTGGAGACCAACAATCTTTGTTTGACAAGGCTCCCAGGTGATTCTGATGCTGAAGTTTGGAGAAACAACACTTTGAATAGTGGAGATTTTTAGGTTGGGAATTAATGGAGAATGGATAGGAGACTAAGACCAGAAAGAATTAGTAAGCCTCTGTGACCCATGGGTTGAGGGGGCTAAGGGAAAGACAACCACTTCGATGCCCCAGTGATTGGATCAAAAAGGAGAAAGAAAATACGAGTCTTAGGATTAGGCTTTGGCATAAGTCAACATTTAATATGTATTGAACACCTATTAAGTACAGGCTGTGCTAGACACTTCAGACGTGGAGGCTGTGGGTCACAAAGGAAGATGGGCATATGTAAATCAGGAAAACCTTCTAGAAATGTCAAGGAGGATGGCCTGGGGTCAGAACTGGCAACAGTGTTTCCCTGAGGATGCAGTGTGTGCACAGATGGAACCACCAAAGGATGTCCACCATGACTAGGCTGGCTGTTTGCAACAATTTTCTGGTGACAGTGTGGAGAATAGATTGGTTAGGGCAAGATCAGAGAGGCTGTTCCAGTCATCCAAGTGAAAATTAGTTAGAGCCTGAGCTAAGAGAGCAGCGAAGACCTGAAAGAAGGAAGTTGAATCCACAAGGTGTGGTCACTCAGCAGTTGGGAGTTGTTGAGGGAGGGAGGGTTTAAGAACAGAACTTCACATTTCAGGCTTGTGCACTCTAACGGATGTGTTACTCACTCAGGGACAGTGAGGAGAAGGAGGGGGAAAGAAGCTGAGTACTGGGGACATAGTTGTTTTGATGATCTGTGGAATGTCTAAGTGGAAATGCCTAGGACGTGTTTTGGGCTTCTCAACTGTCAGTAATAGACTATTGGGGGAGGGGGGGTGTGGAAGAGGCTGAGAGAGCTCGGAGCTCTTCTCATGATTGACTATACCCCCCATCCAGGTGAACATAATATTATCTTTTAGGATTGCATGTTTTAAAAACTATAGGTAATCGAAACATTTTGATTTCAATTAGAATCTTTCCTGCTGTATTATACAAGACTTACAAAGTAAAGACTAGATCATTAAGATTTCCAGGTTATAGCTCTATTGATGGGATTAAAAACTACAGTTGACTACTATTTCCCTTCTTTATCTGTATAGATAAAAGCGCTGGATCCTAGATATTAGAATGTCAGATCTGCTCAGATTGCTTCCAACTACATAATTAATACCTATCTGTAGGGATAGTCATGCATTCATTCTAGACTAATTTCCTAAGTGAGGAGAGGAAGCGTACTAGATTAAACATTAAGGATAGAATTCAGGTTGGCCCTCAGCTACTTTTCAGCTGTACAGTCTTCATTGGGACACCAAGATGCAATATCTCAGTCTATAACATGGGATTAGTTATTCCAGTCTATGTCATTTATTTTTTTTTGCAGCAAGGAAATATAATAATTAAGAAAATATCTAAAATACCTGGAATGTAATAGATACATGAAAAATAAGTTAATGAGATGTGAATTGTGCACCTATTATGTTGCAGGGATTGGTATAAGATGCTAGGAATGAAAAAGATACAAATAAGACTTAATCTCCACAGTCCTCAGTGTACTGACAGACATACACAGGACACTTAGATCATCCTTATAAAATAGCAGGCAAAATATAAGGCACAGTGTTATTAGGGGTTCTGAGGAGGTTCTAATCTGGTCTGGTTGAAAGGGGTCAACAAGGCTTACAATATGAAGGAACATCTGAGCTGTCTTAAAAGATGCATAGATTTTAGCCATTAAAAGGGGGCTGTGTAGAGAGAGGGTAAGAATTTTAGCCATAGAGAGTAACCAGGTAAGGAATGTGTGTCCATGTGTGTTGGGTTAGCAGCATCAGTTGTTGCTGATGCAGAAGGGGCAAGATGATGATTCCTGACTCTGCTTCCTGGGATCACAAGAGATTCTCAAGCAAGTTCTTAGGGAATTACACCCTTGTGGTGAAGTGAGGGTGTCCAACCTACGGCCCGCAGGCCCTGTGCGGATTATGTGAGGACTTTTTTGCAGCTATCATGAAAATTATTCATGGACCTTTTTGTTTCTCCTCAGCTTTTGTTAGTGTTTGTGTATTTAATGTGTGGCTCAAGATAACTCTTCTTCTTCCAATCTGGCTCAGGCTGGACATCCCTGTTAGAAGATAGCCCAGCCTCATCAGACATGCACCAGACTTTCTCTGGCTGTGGCTGAAATTGGGCAGTGTCTATAGACAGAGATGTAGTCAAGGTTTAGGCCTTGTGTCTAAGAATATGGGAGTGATTCACTTCTCATCACACAGGTTTTAGTGTAAATTTCCTTCCCAGTACAAACAGTGTTCATAGGTTATTCCCAAGCACAATAGTCTGAATGAAATGAACTTTAAACAAATGAAAATAGGGTAATAGATCAAGGTTTGGCAGGACAGATGAGTTTATTTTCTGGAAAAAGTGCCTCTGGATTGGTATAAAAACACACATACAAAAATATATATAGTATATACTAATACATAATAAATTACCATGTATATTTGTGCATAAAATATATAGTAACATATATAATATATAAATATATGTTTATATATTGTATTTTATTTATATGTATCTTGTATACAGAAAACACCCCCAAAGAGAAGTAACATTGACAAGTGAAAACAAATAAATCACTATTTAAAATACTACTTGAGTGAACACCAAATTTGCCTCTCTAAATTAAGTAGTAAGAGTAAGATATGCTGAATGACTTTTGTCAACTACATAAGAAGGGATACAGTCACACTGGATTTCACTGCCATTGGGTGATTTTCTGGTTTTCACCAGATAGAAAAGTGTTTCTGTACAGTTGGATGAATATTCGAACTCACTCACAGACTTTCTCTGTCTCTGTCTTTCTCTCACACACTCACACACACACTTTAACTATTTTGAATTTCTGTTCAGTGGATATTGTTGGAACATTGCTATATAAATTGTTTTTATTTTGGTATATGCCAGCCATAGAATGAAGTGCTACTCTTATATGTGCCAGAGTTGAGAACGCACTTACAGATAGATTAAATCACTAGACAACCCAAAGAAACCTTATTTCTGGCATGTATTTCCACTTCCTTCCCCTTACTCTTGCCTTGTCTCCATTGAACGGTGGCTCAGTGCTCCATCCAGGCCCTCGTTGCTCCTTCCCTGGTACTCTGGTGTTGGGATAACAATGCAGCATGCAATCAAAAGGAGAAAAAGTACCTGGGTACTCCTTGGGTAACTGATATTCTGATCGCTCTGTATTTAGTACCATAGTTCTTTGTGGACTAAACCAAACAAAAAATTTCACCACTGGAAAAGTGTTCATTTGAGGTCATGATATTATGTCCCTTTAATGTGCAACTACATTAAACTAATTGTAGACTCAGACAGTCTTCCACTTGCGTGATCTAATGTCATCCACAACAGGAGCCCACAAAGGACCCACACCAGGGAGGTGGAAGCACACTTTCTGGGAAGTAGGATTTCAGAGTTAACAGTAAAGTCAACTAATACAAAATGTATATATCCCTTCCATCTTAACAATGCTCAATTTCTGTACAGTCTTTGGACGTTGATGAGGGGCATTGAAGGGGGAGAGAGATTCTGACAGGGCCAATGAGAAGGCACCTGAGACGAATCTGTTCTACTTCACTTTAGTGTGTGAGCTTAACCCTTTTCTTTAAAATTTATTATTTTGTTCATTCCCCCATTTCCTTCAACAAAGGATTTGAGTCAACTTGCAAAAATATTGCCAATATTTATAAGAAAATAAATAAATGTCTATTTTATGCATGTCCTCAAAGAGCGCTAAGATTTGGACTATGCTATCACACCCCCCAAAATAGAATGAAATCTTGTTGGTCAGAAAATTCACAGTGTCCTAAGACTAAAAATAATTACTTACCAAGTGAAGCACCATGTCTTATGATGTTGAGGCCTGGGAGGTATTTCTCCTGTAGTTTTTTAAGGCAAAGGTAGATGTCTGTGATGCTACACCCCTATAAGAGAAGCCAAATTCCCAAGACAGTTGTTTAATGTAGGCTGCAGAAGTGATGTCAAAGCATCATTCAGCAAGTGCAGTTTTCTAATAAACTGAAACCCAGTCCGAGCACAGACTCTCTGGGCAGGGTCGGCCTCAATGAAGAATATGGATGAGATCATCTTGGGAGAACTTTCATATTAATCCTGTTACCAGGCTTTTGTTAGGATTGGGAAAAGGACAGTTATTTCCAGGTTGTTTGCTATTGCCTATTAAATCTTGGAAAACTAGTGAAGCCTAGAGTAGGGTGGTCCTTTTATGAAAGAGTTAGCTCTCCAACTCACACCAGCATGCAGTAGCAGGTCTGGATTTAGTCTCTTATTGACAGACAGTTGATGACATAGGAGGATTTATCTCTTTTAAAAAAAAAAAAACAAAAAAAAACACACCATCATCTCTTGTGTTTAAAATTTATTATTTTATTCATTCCTCCATTTCCTTCAACAAAGGATTCGAGCCAACTTGCAAGAATATTGCAAGTTATCTTCCTGGCATTGACTTGTGTGGTCTTCCTACCAATTTTTAAATTCTTCAGAATGTTTTCTAGTTCCTTGGGTAGAATTTAGTCCAGAGTATTATCTAAAAATTTGGACAAGGGTTTGATTTCCTGATAGCCTAACAGAATCTTCTGAATATACCCAGAAATCTATATTGATATTTCTAATTTTATGGATAATGTTGGTGATTAGAATTTTATGGATTATATTGATGCTTTACGTCTTTTGTTTTAATAACAGGTGTTTGTAGACAGATAATCCATGAAAAACTGGGCCAGTTATTAACAAGATTGCAGGCTTGATTTTATTTTCTTAGACATTTTCACATGTATGTGGGTATATATAAGAATTGAGAAAATTACTGCTGTAAAGAACTCCATATTCCTCTTTATTTATTAATAGCAAAGGCAGTCTGCTTTTCTCATGAGGAAGTCGCTCATGAATTTTCATTCAAAATAGTAAATTAGTGTCCACACTTTAATATGTTTAGAGTGGAAAGGGATTCTACATGCAACTGTGCCTATCAGATTTCATGTCTGGAAAGCTAAATTTTATTCTTTAATGATATTATTATTGGGCGAGGTGCCACTGTTATATCTCCCTCTAGTGCTTATGCCACATGGAGTAGAGGATGATGGGAAATTCTGATCTATTATTAGTATTTTCAGTAAAATACTCAAACTGTATTTTTGTAAGATTTCATTACCACTCCCTTTAGTGTCTTTTTAGAAAACCAGAGATAAACTTCCCTAGGCAAATAATGTGAACAGTGAACACTTAGTGAATATTTGGGGAAAGAATCAATATGCTAAAAAAGCTAGGAAAATTGGATCATTTCATAGACCTCCCAACATAGACAGGGCAGTATTTCAGGAACCAGCCTGGTGTTTTTAGATGTTAATGTGAAATGAAATTAAGCATGCAAAAGATGGATTCTTAAATGCCCCCAAATATGTGTGTGTATAAAATTATTGACCCTTAGATAGAAAAACTGCATGAGCTTTTAAGTGTTATCTTTTCTTCAACCAAAAATTGCTCTATTTTTGATGATTTCTTAATTTGGTTGTCTGTTTTCATCCAAACCCCTTAGTGGGCCAAGCTGAAACCTCATATATTCATACACACCTCCCATTGATTTCACTTGGGTGAAACTTTATAGTTTAAGCAAAGTTTAAGTTGAAATGTTGAGTTAATGATGCTCACTTTAAATACCAAAGGCTGAATGCATTTATGTATTCAAACACTTACCTAGTCAAACATAACTCCCATCAGGGTTTAGAAGAAAGATTATTTCTTAAACTATGCCAGCCTCACAAGTAATATATTGCTGTCCAATCTGCAGAAAAATGATACTAAATACGCTTGTTAGTATTTTATTTATTTGGCAAAAAGCCCTGGGACCATTTTTAACCTTAAAAAGACAGATAAAATAGTGGGTGGGATGTTGAGCAATACTTCGGCAATTACTCACAGTAGTTAAACCCAAACTTATAAATAAACACTAAAAAAAAAAATTGCACACCTATTTTTCTATAGTCTTGTCTTTATCCCCATTAGATTCTTAGACCATGAAATATATATATTCATCATTTTTATTTATCTGATAAAAACTTTGAATTTTCTTCCCACTACATGACTGAATTTTTAAACCTCCTAAAATATTATACCTATAACAGAATGTCTAACTCTTTTTGTTGCAAACCCATTTAAGGTCAAGTGTATGGCAATTTAAAGAAAAAGTATCTAGAATCCCACTTTGGTGATGTGTTTGCTTTATAACTTCCACAGAGAATGTAACAGATTGAGAGAGTACTGAAATGGTATGCTTTCAGACCCTTTAACATCTAGAAGATTACCAATGAGAATGAATGAGTTGACATAAACCCAAGCACAATTACCAAGAAAATTTATATGAGGAAAGTTCCTCCAGAACACTAGTTCTTAAACTCTAATTCCTATAAGATTCTGAGCTACCTGCCACAATTTCAATCACCTCTCTCTCTCCAAAAAAGAAAAATCGAGGCATTTGTCCCTAGAAATTCAAGAGAAGTTAGCGTTTTCTTCATGGGGATATAGACCTGCCGACCAGTTCTGTGCTACTCTCGATAAATTCACTCCTCTTTGATCTCTTCTGTTTTCCTGCTTAGTAGCTGGCACTTTCCCTGGACATACTGTCTTTTATAAAATCACTTTAAAAAACACTTAACACACTTCTGCAAGAAAGTAAACTACTTCCTTACCGAAAAAAGTTCCTTGAAATAATGTGCACATCAAACTGTAGTCATTTCAGAAACTTTCAAAAGGGCCAACGAAGTTCAGTAATTTATTTCCTCTTTGCTTCAAAGCTGCATGTTTGATTTCACTAAATTCGGAAAAATTTTAGGTCTTTTCCAATGTGTGAATTAACGCATGGCCAAGACTCTAAAATGGGCACAAATGTGTTAAACAGAAAATCTTTGTCTCCTGTACTGACACTTTGTGAGAATTTACTATTGTCTAGGACACTGGCATTTACTCTGGGCCAGTGAAACAAAATATGATACCAAAGCAAATCAAGGATAAAACCTAAATGTTCTCAGCTAGGATGGAAGCAAACTAGCCCGGAGAAAGGGTGAGTGTCAGTGTTAGGTTTGTCTGTCACTGGCAGGCCTCTAGGGTGGACTGAGAAGTCTTAGGTACGAGTAGCTAGGAGAAATGGCTTTTGTTCTAAGGCCCTTGATAAGGAGACTAACAAAAGAGGAAAAGCTCAGTAGATAGAAAGGCCTGGTAAAAGCCCGTGAAGAAATTTCCATAATTCTGAGCATTTTATTATGATATACATATTATTTATTAAAAATTTTTAATAATTAATATTAACGATTGTTAATTCCCATTTTCACAAACTTCCTGTAACTTTCACTATAGAAAAGAGATGCCGATGAAAGGAATGGGAAGACAAAACACTAACTGAGCATCTACTACATGTACTACATCGTAATGATTTTAAGTAAGCAAATGTGCCATTGTGCTCTAGTAAAGACAAGAAATCACTGACAGAGTGAATGAAGAAGTCTGTGTTGCACTGGATGCTCTGGTATCAGCGTATGGGGATGACATCCGATTAATATTATCTCTGTCCCATGGTGTTTGTCCTCAAGTCAACTTTGCCCCCACTGTAGGTTTTTGGTTTCATTATCTACATCCGTTTATCATTATTCAACAGGCACTATGCCAGATACTGAAGATGCAAAAATAATAAATCTACCTGCTCCTCATACCTTTGTTTCCTTCCTGTTCTCCAAATATAATGATGTAGAGAGTGAGCTTTCCCTTTCCTTTCCCCTATACTTTTAATATTTCCTTGAATCACACTGTCCTAATTTTATGGTGGCATTTCACCTTTCCCCTATCTTTATGATTAAAATGTGGGAGGGTGCAAGGAGAGAGAAAGGGTGACCATAATTCAGGAGGTGTTTCTAAATAGTTATGCCTGTCACATAACCAAACAGTCATTAGGCGTTCCTAATTAGTCACAGAATTAATAAAGAAGTCCGGTGGTTTATTTTGTATTTGTCCCTGTTATAGTGGCTGGTTTGAATTTTTTTTAGTATTTTGAAATGGGATTCTAGTTCAGATTTCACGTGTATGCCAGAAGTCCTTGCTACTTGGAGTGTGGTCCATGGACCAGCAATGTTGCCACAATTGTTAGACATGCAGAAACTCAAGCCCCACCCTAGAACAGTTACTGAATCAGTGCCTTCGCTTCAACAAGATCCTCAGCTGCGCTGTGTGCACCTGAGAAGCTCTGCTCCAGGCCACCACAGCCTTCCTGAAGGTTTCAGCCACATCAACTGTACTCATCATTGGCATTCAGTAAACATTTATTAATCATTTCCACATGTTAGCAAATGGTAGGCCTTGCCCTTGGGTACTTATAGTCCTAATCAAGGATCTTTATGGTAAAGTAATTAAAATAAAATAGACAATTCTAGAGCTAGTTTCTCCCTATCACCAAGCACATCTTAAATATTTTTGGACAGATTAGTTAAGATCAAATTGTAATTTATTAGAAGTGGATTTTCCTTTTCTTAGAAAGCATTTATTTAATGTATAGAGACATAAATAGTAATAAAATGCCCAATCAATAAGTTCAGGTTCATACCTGAGTTTGCAGCTTCATTTGTGCTGACAGGATTTTGCTCAGTTACAGTTTGACCAGACTGTGATTTCTTTTAGGGGGATAATTTTTGGGGGAAGGACAAAGTCATAGTTTTTCATCCTGCACTTTCACTTTCTGATCACAATGTTTTAGGAGAATCTGGGCTTTACTTATTCACTAGGCTTTCAATAGAGAATCACATTAATCCTTTTAAGCTCCTTATTCTAATGATTTATTTTGTTGAAAACTATAGTGATCCTCCTTTGAATTTTAATGATTGCTGGCTATTCAAAGATTCATTGTTTTGACTTCCTGTCCTTACCTTTGTTTCCTACAT
Source organism: Loris lydekkerianus (assembly GCA_963574355.1). NCBI lineage: Eukaryota > Metazoa > Chordata > Mammalia > Primates > Lorisidae > Loris > Loris lydekkerianus. The sequence goes on along the minus strand of CAUYPK010165333.1, from coordinate 24,358 downwards.
GTCTGTGGGGAACACCTGTCTAATACGGGATCTGCCAGTGGTTCTCACTGGCTTACTGGAGTCACTCAAGCCTATCTCTGAGTGTTCAGCTGAAATGCTGGCTACTCATCCATGACGATAAATGTAGGATATATATTTGCACAGCTAGGCAGATACACAGCCAAGGGGCAGATAAGTGATTAAGTCATTTTCCAGTGAAAATATTTTGAATATTGTGATCATATATCCAAATTAGGTAAATTAGTATTCTTAATCATATGTCTATTGGCATGTAATATGTATGGGAAATATAGAAGATGAGAAAGAGGCTCAAATTGGGGGGGTTCATTTCTCACCCAAGTTTCTGGACCACATTACGTTCCACAAGTCACCGACCTTCCATATCTCTCCATCTGTTAAGTCGGTGCTCTTTTTTCGAGGATGTAGGAGGGGTTGTTTTGTTCAAGTGCTGCAGATTCTCATAAAGAGTTAGCAAATGGAAATATGAGTTTTGGAACTGCTTGCTGTGTTTTCAAAATCTAAAGGTGCCTATGGCTCAGGATTGGTTCCTATTTTGCCCACTGTGTAACAACACGGAGAATTTTTCCCTTCTCTTTCATAGGTATCACTAGCACCCTTGTGGGTTTTCAAGAATATATTATTCTAATATAAGATGTTAACAACTACGCTGTATTTATGCATACTACGTTTTGTGCCTTATCTTCAGGCTTCTGGACTTTGATTCGGAATATCAGGAGCTCTGGGATTGGCTGATTGACATGGAGTCCCTTGTGATGAACAGCCATGACCTGATGATGTCAGAGGAGCAGCAGCAGCATCTTTACAAGGTTAGAGCTACCCTTCCTGCCTTTACCTGGGAAGATCTGATTAGCCTGACAAGTCTCTCTCTCTCCCTCTCTCAGGGTATCTTTTCGTTCATTGTATGTATCACGGTGTCTATTAGAATTCCCTTCTCTGTCCCTAAACTCATTTCCATCCCTGGTGTGCTGACAGGCTGCACCGACATCATAATTGCAAGAAAGTTCCCTTTATCACATTCTATTTGGTGTAATTCTGTAGAACTACAAAAATTATCTTCAAGATGAAGAGCAATAAATGAAACTGCACTAATAAATAGACTGAAACAAAACAAGGGATAAACGGACTGGTAATGTTTAACAGAATATGTGGTGATTGGAGCACTCAGGTGGGTTCTATCCACCCCTCAAATCTTCCCAGAGAAAAAAGAAATTTCCCTTTGGTTGAGCTTTCTGCTGCCAGAGTACAGCGCTCATCCAATTTAATGTTTATTAGTGATGTATAGAGCAGACAATTGTCATATTAAGTCAATACATTTGCATGTGATTTAACAAACCTGGCTGGAAATGCACACATATTGATTGCAGGCAATCCATCTAATAACAACGCATATTATTTCTCATGTCTACTAATACACCCTTAACCTAGTGTGCTTTTACCAATTTTACTTAGTCTTAGAAGTTCTTATAAAACAATCATGTGATTTTGACTGGGGAAAAAAAAAATGGCTACAAGATTCACAGTGCCTTAAAAAGCTGTCAGGGAGGGAAGAGGGACTTTCCACTGAAATATCAGACTGCAGTAAATCTTCCTCATTTAGGCAATTTTTATTGGAGTAATTCTGACAGTTGTCATCCTTGAATTGCTTTGAGCATATGGCATATTTCAAAGAGCAGATTGTGAATCATAAAAAATAAAATTAATAACTAACCACAGAATCAGCAACAGTATAATGACAAGAAACAACTACCCTCTAGTTTTTTTAAAAATTTCTTATAGAATAGGAAGTACATTCAAGGTCAAACAAAAGTTGACTTCTTTCTTCTCCAGTTTTATCATTTTAAGTTACCTTTCTTTAGTAAATAATTTAAACTTTCACCTCCCCTACAGAGAAGTATCTGTACTTTTCAAGGATCTGGTTGATTTTAATTAGTATCCCCCCATGGGAATCATGTTAGTTAAGAGAAGATACAAGCTCCCCGAGGACTCGGCAAATGGGAACATTTTACTCTCTAAAAATTCAGTCCAACATTAATCGAGTTTGTTGACTGTTAGCTGTTTCCTGTATGGATAGCTGTCCACATTAACAACAAAGCTATCCAATATATCTTCTGGCATACACATTGTTATAGTAACAGTCTCAGCTGAATGTAACCAAAGCTAGGTGATTTCACATTTTATGTCAGGATCAAGAATTACATATGAAAAATGCCTGTAAGTCTGTATTAATTAATGATAGAAAAATATTTCCTCCCAAGACTCATTAGAAACTGAGCCAAATGCAAAAATAAATAGAAAAAGGTATCTTATCTTTAGCCATTAAAACTTTATTATACTTGTGATGCCAAATTGCATTCTTTTTTTCTTTTGGATACATTTTGTATTTTGTACATGAGCCACTATTTTTTCAGAAACAGTGCTATTCTTTGTCAAAATCACATTCATATAATTTACATCACAATTAATAGGAAATCACTGAACAAAAACTGCAGTCTTCTTTTTCTTGTGGTTTCCTTGTGAGGGCTTTGCCCGAGAATTCCTGTTCTGGCATATTAAAGCCCATTGTACCACCTACTCAGTACTGCTGAGTTAGAGTATTTTTCCAAACGTTCTCTGTACCGTGGTTTTTCATCTGTGACTCATGTCCTATCACCATTCTTCTGCTTTTAGGTGGTCAACATAGCTCCGCTCGTTAGACTGGCACTAATTTTGCATTTGGCTTATAAACAAAATTAAAGATTGAATTAGAAACCAAGGAGCAGATGCTACAGGTCTGTAGGGTCTTTGTTTATGGGAGGCCCCTAAATTATCTGAGAGGTTTAGAAATCTCTAAAATAATCCTGAGGATATTTACAAAGGAGTCATTATAAACTTGGGGTGGTTCCTGAACTAGAACTGATGGAGGAGGATTAATTCAGGTCTTCCCTAAGAATCCCCAGGACTCCCAGATCAGCTCAGCATTTTCAACAGTCTATTCTTCTGTTTCATCTTCTTTTCCATAAGTCAACTGGACTGATGCACTGGGGAAGAGAGGGATTTGTAGTCTGTTGATCATAGAGACCCCTGAAGGAATAAAGTTTTCATTTGGTCCCCAGGCCTTCCTAGACTTTAAATACAACTTAAGGCACCTTAATCATTTCTAAGCTTTATATTTGTCGGCCCCCAAACATATCAATTCTTTATCAACATTTCTTATTAAGGGTACCATTGACATTTGAAGCAATACAATTTTTTGTTAGTCTGTGGGACTATCCCTTGCACTACAGAACACTGACTATTCATGTTCCCCAGTTATGATAACTCAATAGGACCTGCAACCCATTTCACAGCATTTTCAGCCCATCTCAATCTATCTATATCAGCTTCATTTCTTAACAATACTTCCAGAATACCAAGAAAAATACCTCGTATTTGTATTCAATACATTGTTGAACAAACACCTTACATGGCTGATATTGAGCTAATAGCTCTTGATTAAAAAGTTAAGGATAAAAATAAAGGTCATAATTCCTGATATTAAAGATGAAGGTAAAACTTTAAAGGAAGATCTTCAGGTGCGTGGTGTTAAAACCCTAGGAAATGTAAACCAGGACTGAATCTTTGTTCTTTCTATCACAAAATTTGAAACTTTTGTTCTCTCCCTGGGTGATGAACTCCTTTCCTGGCATAGAAAGTTATATCCACACCCAGCATGCATTTGTCCTGGGTTGATCCCCAAGGTGCACATTGGGAAATGGCAGAGTAGAGAAAATCTAGTAAGATGGTAAGTAGTGGGAGTTTATGTAGCATTTTCACCATTAGGCACTACCTTCCTTACTTTTACCTGTTTTTATATTCTGCTCTCTACTAGAAAGCCATTTGGCCTTCACACCTAAATATGAAACTATAGGTAAAAACCCCAAATTATTTACTCAGCAGACCTCCTGAGGTCTGAGGGAGATACCTGTTGTGATATTTTGGTTACTCAGCCAGAAAAATACACAAGGAACTTATAAAGACAAAGAATTGGATTTAATAGGCAAAGAATGCATTGATACAACTTGACATAAGTTAGAAATCTTAATACTACAATGGGCTATAAAGTGGATTTTCTGTTTAAACCATTTCTTGTTATTCTCATGCTATCAGAATTTTAAGATCTTTTTTCAATTAATTTTAAGCCCAGTTCTTATTAAAGACTTTCCCTCCCTTCAGTATACTGTTTTCCTTGTTTTGAGACAAGGACTCACACTGCCCACGTCTTATAAACCATATACTGTTTTCCTTGTTTTGAGACAGTGCCTCACACTGCCTGCGTCTTCCCTCTCTCTGTGCTGGTTGCCCTGCCTCTGAAGAGTACCTTCCGTACCTATTTTCTAATAAACATTGGCAGTATCATCAGCCTAGAAAACACAAATGTAGTCTGCTCTTGTTTTCTCTTCCTCAATCTGAGAATTACCTCCAAGGAGGATTTTCTCCCACTCCATCTTTCTCTTCGTTCCTTCTACCTTCCTAACTAGGACAATTTAATTTGTCAAAAGTAACCACCATGATTTTGGAAGTTCAGCTCCTATTTGGACTAGAGTTACGCAGTCAGAATTCATAATCACAGGGAGCTGTCACTCTGCTGGTCTGCGTGTGCATTAACTATTAATGGAGAAATATTTAAAACCCACTTGCGAAGGAAAAGCTGCACTTTTTTTTCATTTCTGCAGATCAAAGGTGGCATTATTCTTGGGCTCAGAGAAGCTCAAGACACCTCCTCTTCCATCCTATAAATTTTATAGATAGAGTGACCTGGAAGCTTTTTGCCGATTGGAGAGTTGTGGCTCTGGCTGCTGCTGTTGCTGCCATCCTTTCCTCCCCCACAGTTACCGCTGACTGTAGCCCTGCAAGGGTATGCCTTTCAGGGGCTCTTATCTGTGCACAAAGTACTGCCAGGTCTCTACATGCAGAACACAGCAGACAGAGCTTCTGGTGATCGTAAACCTAGGTTGATGTGGAGTTCCAGAGTCCAAGGGTTAATTTCAAGGGCAAAATTTAAAAGTTACAGGCTAGTGATTATTGTTATAATTTAACAAAAGTTGTTTTCGGATAGTATAAAACTTGCTAAAATGCCACATTGATAGATCACTTCCTTGAGTGAATAGCTTAGCTGCTCCTCATCAATAAAATATTAGATTATAGTCATGTACTGCATAACAAAGTTGTGGTCAATGATAGACTGCATATATAACAGTTGTCCTATAAGAGCATAATGCCATATTTTTACTGTACCTTTGCTATGTTTAGATGTGTTTAGACACACAAATACTTACCATTATGTTACAGTATTCATGCTACATGCTACAAAGTTCTGTAGCCTGAGCAATGGGCTCTATGCCGTGTCACCAACGTGTGTAGTAGGCCACACCAGCTAGATTGTGTAAATACACTCTATATGATGTTTGTGCGATGGCAGAATCATCTAACACTGTAGTTTTCAGAATCCCTGTCAATAAGCAACATATTACTTATATATGATTTGTAAGAGGTTAAAAATAAGGCTTCCAAAAATAAATAAATAAATAAAATCAGCCTTCCAGTTTAAAATTGATGTAAAATAAACATATACTTTAACCTTTTGAAGGTTTGTTACCCATCTGGTTCTGATTTTGTGAGAAAAATGCAAGTTTCCTTTTTCTTGTATTTTCTTTCTCCATTGTATAAGTGTTAATAAACATGTCCTGTATGTAAAAGGGAAAGGATCATTTGTTTTGCATAATAATATGGTTTATTAATCAATTATATTTTATCCTGCTATAATTTGAGGTTGTTTATAAGAACCAATATGAAATAATACAAATATGTTAAAATTATAAATATGAAATAGAACCAAGGAAAATACAAACAGAACTCTTCTGTGAAAAAGGTAATATGTGGGCAGCATCTGTAGCTCAGTGGGTAGGGCATGGGCCCCATATACTGAAGGTGGCAGGTTCAAACCCAGCCCCGCTGAACTGCAATAACAAAATAGCCGGGCGTTGTGGTGGGCGCCTATAGTCCTAGCTACTCTGGAGGCTGAGGCAAGAGAATCGCCTAAGCCCAGGAGTTGGAGGTTGCTGTGAGCAGTGTGACGCTATGGCACTCTACCAAGGGTGATAAAGTGAGACTCTATCTCTACAAAACAAAACAAAAAAACAAAAAAAGGTAATATGCCTGCGTATAGACTGTTAAGTCCTACAGAGTCACTAAAGATGATCCCAGAATTTTACTTTGAGTTTCCTAGCAGTGAAAGCAAAAAGAAAAATAGGTTAAATGATAAAATCTGCAATTTCCATGAAAAAAATGCATATTTTCTTTGAAGAAATTGTTTATTTTGATGCTCAGATATGAAAACATTTTCTTTTAAGATTTTTTTTCACAAGGGTTAGAATGGTATGGTAAAGAAATTTCTAACCATAACGTTTCTTTAGAGTAAATTTCTAACCATAAAACTTCCAACACATGAGTTATTTTTCTATTTATCTGGCTCTGTTGCCAGATAATATTTAAAGACAGCACCCATCAAAAGGTGGCTTCTTTCAGTAATAGCTTGGCCAGGTGGGATTAATAAGAAAAGATGTCAATATCATGTATTGGAAAAGAGATTATTAGGAAGGTGAGAAATATGCATGTTAAAAAAATAGTTAAAACACTAACTTAATCAAATAAGAAAGAGCAAAGGAGTAAATTAAAATCATGGGCATGTAAATTAGTACAACCTCTCTGGGACACAATATGGAGATACCTCAGAGAACTAAAAGCAGGTCTACCATTTGATGCATCAATCCCAGTCCTGAGTGTCTACCCCAAGGAAATGAAGACATTTTATCAAAAAGATACTGCACTCAAATGTTTATTACAGCAAAATTCACAATCTCAAAGAGCTAGAATCAAGCTAAGTGCCCATCAATTTATGAGTGGATTAACAAAATGTGCTCTCTATATATCATGGAGTATTACTTAGCCATAAAAAGACATGAATTAATGTCTTTTGTGGCTATTTGGATAGAACTGGAGACCATTATCCTAAGTGAAATATCTCAGACATGGGAAAAAAATACCACATGTACTCCCTAATAATTTGGAACTAATTAATGGGCACACATGGGCTCAGAGAGAATTAAAAGTCAAAGTCAAAGTCAAAGAAAGGGGATGGGGCAAGTGGGGAGGGGTGAAAACCTACCTAACAGCTATAATGAACACTACTATTCAGGTGATGGACCCACTACTAGTCCACACTGAAGCATTGTAAAAGCTCTCCATGTAACAGAAACATTTGTAGCCCCCTAATGTTTTGAAATTTAAAAAATCATGGGTGGTTGGATGAAAAGACAACGAAATACTAAAAAAAGAAAAGATGATACAAACAAACAATGAAAGAATTGGTTTAGAAAAAAATGGAGTAACAGAGAGAGTGGTAGGGGAAATGTCACTCTAGAGAATTTGGGTGTTAAAAGACAAGCAACATGACTTTTAAAAGAAATGTGTATGGAATATGATTAGAAATTCAGAGGAATAAGAAATATAGCTTAAAAGAAGAAAAATGGGACATAGTGACTTATTTTTGTAAGCATTGGGGCCAAAATGATGTTGTCATAGATATTAACTGATCATAGAAAACAGATTAATTGTGATATTCCTATATTTTATAAACTCACAGATTTCATTCCTGTGGAATAGATTTCTTTTATTTTGCTCTGGACTAGATTTATGTAAATAATTTCAGATGTGGTTTGATACCCTCATGACTGAACTTGAGTTCCTAAATAATGTAACGTTAGGCTAGTTCATAGTCAGGGTCACAGTAGCTAGACTTAAAATAGAAGAAAATCCATTAACTTTAATAAAAAGAAATTTCACGTGCTGGTGTATAGAAGTACATGTCAAAAAATTAAATTCTGTTAATTAAGCCTTATGTTGGGATTTTAGTACTGAGTTTTACATCTCTACCTTGATTGTTCAAAATGAAACAAATTACTAGTTATTGAAGCAGTCAAGGTAAAATTGTACCAGATATATCAGGCTCAAGAACTTAATGATAATTTTTCACCTCTTTCCTAGTAGATTAATTGTATAGCTTAATTGTACGCTAGATTAAAACTCCATTAAGATAAGAAGAATATACTTAAAATCATTATAATATTTCAAATAACATTTCTAAAGTGAGCAGAATGGCAAAACCTATGCTGTCTCCACTGCTTATCTAGAAATGAGTTTGTTGTTCCATTTTCATTAAAGTTCAAAAAGTCTTTAGATTAACTGTCGTATTAATTTGAACTTTGATGAATCATTGTTTGCTATGAATACTTGAAGATATTTTTTTCTTTTTTCTTTTTTGAGAAAGGATAAAACTCATCCTGGACACGGTAAGGAGAAGAAAAACAGACGAATGTGGTTTCTGAGCAGCGTAGGAAACACTGCTCACGCCGGAGCCTATAATTCCTACTTGAATCACTTTTTTAAAAAGAAAAAAAAAAAAAAAGATGTTAAGAGAATAGGGTACTAAGAAAGAGTTGGCTGTGTGTGTGCAGGGGCGAGGAAGGGAAGCCCCGCCAGCAGTTTTGTCTGTGGCGGGTGAGCCACTGTCCGGAAGGTGCGGCGGCCCTCTGGGCTGCCCTCTGCGGCATTGTGCGGCTCCCTCTCTCCCTGGCCTGGCCGGCTCTGGCCTAGAGTGGATCAAACAGGCCGTGGGGAAAGTTCCCCTCATTTGCATCACTTCTAGACAGCCCTGTCTTACTCTTTGCTGACAGGAAATCACTGTCTTTGTCACCTTTTCTCAGGGCCCTCCTTTTGGCAGAGATGGGCCATGTGACCACGCTTAATCACAACAGGGCTGGCTCGGGGACTCAATGACATGTTTTCCTCAGCACTTCAATAAATGGGCTAGAGGAGTCAGTAGGAAATGACTACATTAATTTTAGAGTGAAAAGATAATTAACACTTGAAGGACTAATGCTACAACCTATGGAATTATTATTCAAATTAAAGTTCATTTATCAAAAAACTTGTGAAAACTATCTGCCCTAATGCAACTGTTTAAAAAATAAAACTTGAATAGTAAGAATTGGGCAGATTGAAGGGAGAATGGGAAGAAGGTGGGGAGAGAGGGGGTTTGGACAGAGGGGAAGAAACGAAGGGGGAGGGGGCAGTGGGGGAAATCATAGCAGGCATTAGCTATGTTTGAAAAAGCAACTTAAAGGGGCTAAAACTTCACCATTTGGGGCTGGAGGCTAGAGCATGTAAAACGCTTACTTAGATGATATGAATAGGACACTGGCAAACAAAGCAGCAGTGTGCTCCTAGAAAACTGTGCTTAAAGGAGTCTCCTTGGCAACAGAAATGCAGTTCCAAAAGTAGACAGAACTTTCCTCAGAAAACATACTATTAATAACAACCTTCCGGAACAACTTGGAACAATTTGACGACTTGGCAATAATAATGCCAAGTGTTCTGCAAATTAATCTAACACATAGCAGTTATATTTCTCTTGCCTGTAACTCTGCTGGACCCTACCTAGAACTCATTGCTTTTTAGTGGCACAAATGTGAAAAATATTTCTAAATGCTGTCATGGAAAAAGAAAACCAAAAGAAATGCTGGTGGCCAATGATTGTATTCAGCCTTTTGGAACCTTCCAAGAGATCTTAGTTTAATGAAATGATCTTTTTTTTCCCCCCCAAATGAAAGCTACTGCACTTACTCTCTCTTCCAATAAAGATGCTTCCACAATCAGAACTTGGTAAAGGGTTAACAGCCTGAAACTTGCTGTCTTGGAAAGCGCATCTAAGGCCTTTGGTTATATAAATGCAACACTCATTAAATATGTGCTGAATATTATTTTTAAAAGCATCATCATTTCTTGTCAACCTACAGAATAAACTCATCTTGGATCTGTTTAGCCAATGGGAATTATTTGAATTCTCCTGCAGGCCTATCCCTTTGCCAGCCAGGAGAGATAGGGTGTTCCCCTCCTGTGACCTTTCTTGAATCCTTAGATCTAAAGGTTAAAAGTAATCAATATCTCATTGTGCTGCCTGGTTTCAGGGTAATAAGTAATAACCATCATGTTAAAATCCAAATGATTACAGATAGCACTTAAATGAGTTGACCTGTGTAGGAGATTTTATTAATTGCAATCAGGACAACCATTAGAGTTTGCGAATAAAATTTGGACTAAATAGCAAAAATTTTATCTTTAATTTTTTTGAAAAATGACTTCTATTTAATTAGATGAGAATGCACAGTGTTCCATCCTTTGTCAAGCTGAGAGCTTTGGCTTTAACTCCAGATATTTGTAAATTCCTTTCTGGTTTCTATAAAATAAATTAGAGGAACGTTTAAATTCCTAATAAGAAAGGGTATGTTGTTCACTGCCATCTTTGGCTTCTGACCTATGTAACAATGTGTATATGACTTCATGGAAATGGCCCTTGTCTACTTTTTTAGCGTATCCTATTTTTATATTATTTACTTTGAGTAGTTTTATTCATATTGGAACTAATCTGGTTTGAAGCTGGAAAAAAAAATACATGTGTGATTAAACTTCACAGACAACCCTGATATGAACTGGGGTTATTTTGTTTTGTCATGTTTTTTTTTTTTTTTAAAAAAAGAGTACCAGAGTTTAAAGATAAAAACCAAATATGATCATTGACAAATGGATATTGATATTTCATAAATAGGATTAATGTTAGGCTTAATGTTCCCTGGATTTATATCAGGAAGTCATTGGTAATCATCAATCTAACCACAAGGAAGTATATGTGCCATATTTTGCCATATACTATGATCCATGTATAATATTTGTCTATGTTTCTGGCCCAATCTTTTGTTTTAATTTTTTAATTCAAATTTTTATTTGTTTATATTTAGGTGCTTGGTTTTTATATTATAAAGGAATTTTAACATTTTTTTAATGTGATGGTACAAGAAATGTTGTGTAACAAATAATTACAAAACACAAGAACATGGGAAGCTGAGGTGGGTGGATTGCCTGAGCTCAGGAGTTCAAGTCCAGCCTGAATAAGAAAGAGCAAAACCCTGTCTCTATTAAAAATAGAAAAATTAGCCAGGTATCTGTAGTCCCAGCTGCTTGGGAGGCTGAGGCAAGAGGACTTCTGGAGCCCAGGAGTTTGAGGCCGCTGTGAGCTATGATGCCATGGTACTCAACACAGGGTGACAGTGTAAGACTCTGTCTCAAAAAAAAAAAAAACAAACAAAACAAAACCCAGATACAAGGCACAAGAAATTTTACATACTAGCAATAAATAGCACTAACTACCCATGTATAATGTGCATCCTTATTTTTCCCTCAAAAATGTGGGCAGAAAAGTGTGCGTTATTCATGGCAAAATATGGTATATGCTATTGAATCTAAATATTTTTTCTTTATTATTATCATAGTTTTTACAAATTATTAGAATTTTGTGCATGTATTCCTAACGCAGAAAGGTGAGGCTAGAATGTACCTAAATAATGCTTTATTTATATATTTATTCAGTCACAGAGCTTTCACACGTGTACTCAGTACCATCCTTCCTCTTTGTCCTTGGCTCATAACAGTGTCTAGCGTTGGAAGGAGGCAGATTTGTGGTTGTCAAAGGGACACTTTACCGGATGCAGATATTCTCTGGGAGTGTGGGTGGTGGAGAGAATAATATTGAATTAAATTATTAAAATAATTAATTTTAATTAAACATTAATTTTCAATTAAATGCCATTTTTAACATCCACCTTAAAAGGAAGGGCATTGGGAAGGGAAGGGAGTGGGTAGAGAGAAGAAATCCAGATAAGGGACCAAAACCAGATGCTGCCTCCTTCACCATTTGATAAAAAGGGAAGTGTAATTCTGTATGTGCAGGTGTGTTTATGTGGTGGGGGATGGGAGCAGCATGGAGGGAGAGAGAAACTAACATTAGTCAAACCTCACTATGTGATTATTTTGGTGCTCTGTTCACATTATCTAATTTAACAAGGATTATGTTTCCTAGTTCATAGACTCTGAGGCTGAAACACAGAGTAGGTTAAGTGTCTGTCCTAAATCACGCAGAGCTGGTTTCTGAATCAAGTTAGGCGAGGGTGTGCTGAGATAACAACCAATTCTCAAATCTCAGAGGCTTAATGCAGGAGAGATTTATTTCTAACGCACACTACATTGTGCACCACAGGTTGGCTATTGGCTCCATTTGGCATTGTCCTCACTCCAGGACTTAGGCAAATGGAGCAACCACCTTCTTAAATATTCCTCACTATGGCAAAGAGAAAGAAATGTTAATGGTGCACCTGCAAAGAAATCCTGATGGACTTGGGTTGACTCTTTAGCTAATCATCAGATTGTTCTGTGAAAGCTCCCAAACTTTCTTAAGCACCTCAGCACCCTGGGGAAGTGTTGCCACGTTGAGCCTCACTGGGGCCTCCTGTATTTTGTCAGATTCAGGAAAGCTAAGGCTGAAAAAAGTAATGCTTTGGGGGAGATGCACTAAAGGCAACATTGCCCTAGGAGGATTCAATCTTATGGATCCTGTTATTGCCAAAGGAAGTTGCTGAAGAAGGGTCCCCACAGAGAGACCACTCCATAGAAATACCATTTGCAGAAAAGCCATTTTCCAGTTCTGTTGAGGAAGCAATTTCAGTTCTCAGAATCAAGGGCATTCCGAAGCATATTTTCACTAATGTGGCATTTTTTCACCTCATGCATTCTTAAACTAGGCACACAGGGGTAAGCTAAGAGAGAAGGAGTGGTCTTCCCGCTGAACCGTGGCTTATTTACATAAGACACAAAACACACAGACACACGCTTGGGCGCACACAGCCATATGTACAAATAAATATATGCGTGTGTGTGTTTGTGTGTGTATTTTCTTTTTCTGAAGCTAGGAAGGAACCAACCAGGCTAATACCCTTTTTGCTTTTGGATTGATTCCAATTTTACTTCTAAACTTTCTTGAACCACAGAGTTCTAGCCTTTCTCCAGAAGGATACCTACACCCTCCTAAAACTTACCTGAATTTACAATTTCAGCTGCTTTTCTAAGTAGTTGATTCCATATGCATAAGTGTTCCATTTGAATGAAAAATTGTGATTTTTTTTTTTTTTTTATATTCCCCTTGTCCTCTCATTTCAGCCAATGAAAACTGGGAAGTTTGTGAAAGACATATGCAGACACAAATATGTTTATGCACACACATTTATGTGTATATGTACACACAAAGTATTAACTTATTTAATTAAAAAAATTTCATCAGGATTGAATTTGGATGAATCCAGATTCCTTAAACTAGATGTGCTTTCAGTCCCAAGACATTTAACTCATGCATATATAAATAACTGTATAAAATTCCTTCAGATATGCCAAGTTTCAGTCTGGAACACATCTGTATAAGCCTTGGCATATTGGATTTTGCCATCTGCATTACAATAGTAGTACCATTTTCAACACAGACAGAGGTGTCTCCCTGAAAAAGCCCTCCTTGAGGATAATTTAGCTGTGAGTAATTGGTTATTCATTAAATGCATATTTTAAAATAACAATGGTAGATTTGGACTTCATGAACCAAATTTAAGAATCTATACTATTGGAGGGCAGGGTTTATGTCTGCTTACTGATGGTTTATTGATATATCTCCAGTGCCTGGGCACATAATAGAAACTCAGTAAATATATGTTGAAAAACATTTCTAACAAGGCATATTCAATAATCAGTTAAACTCCATTAATCAGAACTACACTATCAATTCATTACTTTTTCAAGAAAACAATACTATTTTCTTACTGTTGTAATTAAATCTAATACTTTGTGGTGTTTTATATTGTACTGTATATAAAACAAAACCAATAATCTCTCTTCTTAGAAAAGCAACGTGCAGTAAATACAGTTCTTAATACTAAGAGTACTCAGCCTTGGCCAGGTTGATAACAGGGAGGAAAGAGAGTGGTAGGGAAAGAAAGAGGGAGAGAGGGGGAGAAGGACAAAGACACCCAGGTGTGAGACATAAACGGTACCAAGATGCACAACTAATCACCCTAATTCTATGGCTAGTCTCCAACTCCTTGAATTATTCCATTCTCTGATGTTTTCTTGGTTATTTAGGTAGGTACCAGAATGTTTATTTATACATATGAAGATAATATGTACCGTGCAGATGTGAAATGTAAAAATCAAACCATAGGTGAACATGAATGGTCATTAGAAATGGTAGGAATATCAGCACAATTTATTCTTGTACCATAGTTGGTAGGAGGATTTACTGACACATTCATTGAACAAAACTACGTCTGACTTCAGATGAGTGTGTGTTTCAAAAATGGAATCCTGAAGCAGGTGGGAAAAACAATAAGGGGCTGGCTTTGAATCCAACTCCATCATGATGGGAGGCAAAGAAGAGAGGCTAAAAGGACAACTTATTTCCCTAAGGCTGTAGGTAACCAATTCAGAATATGAATTTTTTTTTCTTTTTTCTTTTCTTTCTTTCTTTTTTTTTTTTTTGTAGAAACAGAGTCTCACTTTATCACCCTCAGTAGAGTGCTGTGGTGTCACTCAGCTCACAGTAACCTCCAGCTCTTAGGCTTAGGTGATTCCCTTGCCCCAGCCTCCTGAGTAGCTGGGACTACAGGCGCCCACCACAATGCCTGGCTACTTTCTTGTTGCAATTTCTTGTTGCCGGGGCCGGGTTTGAACCTGCCACCCTCGGTACATGGGGCCGGCGCCCTACCCACTGAGCCACAGGTGCCACCCCACAATATGAAAATTTTAAAATGAAATTTCACTACTATAATACCAGAAGAGGGCTAAAAGACACTTTTGAAAGTTTTTCCCATAATTTCATTTTTTTTTTGTAGTTTTACACTATTCCTAATTTTTAAAAATGATCCTTATCTATGGTCATTTATAATTTTTTTATTTGGTGATTAATTGTGAACTTTACTGATTTTAAAGATTCAAGCAAAAGCTAAAACTTGTAGCATTTAAAATTAGAATTTGATAAATATTTTTGATAAATTTCCTTCTCGGCCTTTTAGTGTCCACCTTGACGTCCTTCTGGGTTTACTGTCCTCCTGTTGAACTTTGTCCTTCCTCCTCGGCTTTTCTCAACTGGAACACACTGAGATTTTAAAATATGAATGATAAATATTCTTGTCTGTGTGATTTTTCTCTTGTTCTTTCTAATCTGCTTGGTAGCACTGAAGACCCATTCTCTGAAACAATCATTGTCTTATAAACCACAAGTAAAAATCCCATGTTCCCTAAAACTTAAGTATAAATGAATCTCTAGGGATGAGCTAATTGAAATCTTTTTCTACAACATGGAAATTTAGCAAAAGAATTCAAATTTGGCTAGCATCTTATAATCCATGTTTTGATGATAATTTCACAAGGCTCTATCCGTCCAAGTTTGGGTTAGAAAAAGAAATAAAGTATGGAAACACTGTCAGAAGCCTTTTCTGTTTACAAAAAGATCCAGGGATACCATGAGTACTGCCAGAAATCTCATGTGACAGCCAGCTCTTGTGGGAGTTTTGAGCTTACTAAGTTCAGGAAACATTCCAGAAAGCTGATTGGAACACAGTTTTGTTTTTTTTTTTTCTTCTAAATTTTTAACTGAAGTGAATAATTGTGTTCCCTGTCTGTTGTCTACATGGCTGCTCAGACTTGTGCCCTGCTGGGGTGGACATCTCCCTAGGGTGAGGTGATATTTGGCACTCAATAAATACTTTCTGAATTGAATCACCTGCTTAGTGACAGTTGTCTCCTGAATATTCCAGTGTTAATCTATTAGAGGTTTTGTACAGTTATTTGGTTCAATGGAAAGTGAGAATTTCAGTAGAGTTTCAGGATTGTAAGTGACCTCGAAAGGACCTTTATTTCATTCCCTCTCTTTGAAAGATTTTTTTTAAAATCCATTCCAGATAAGAGAGAATTTGCCCTCCGTTAAAGATCTTTCCAGAGAGAATTCCACAACCTCCTGTTAAAATGTTTAACAACTTTCCCTGCCCCCAAAGTCGTCTTATATCTAATATAAATCTCCTTTGTTGTTAGCTTTAATTGTCAAATCAGCCAGAATCCATGTGCTATAATTAAACCTCTTCTGTTTCCTATATAATCACATTTTCTCAAGCTTTTGCAGTTTTCACGTTAACTTTTTTTTTAAGTCATTTATTTCAGGTTTGTCTACACTCCACCTAACCGAAACCACTTCCATCCCCTTTCGTAGGAAAAAATATGCTAATATTGAGAGACTGCTGGTAAATCTGTATATTTGACAGGCTTTAACAAGCTCCATGGATTTCTCCAGCAGGTTTTTTAACTTTCTCTTATTAGCAGTTAATAAAATAGTTCACGGATGGTTTGGAAGAGGAATGTGGCCTGAGATGGTATGACTTAAAGTGTATACCTTAAAAAAATAAAAGAGAGTTTATATAGAAAAAGAAAATGACATGAAAATGGACAAAAAATACTCTTTCCATTTAGGGACAAAGCTTCTGCTTCTCCCAGTGGCTACATAATATATTATTTATGTAAGAGTGAGTGTCGTGTTTTTGGCTCATGTTCCATTTGGAGCATACACAGTGTGACAGTTTCCTTGGCTTATTGTTGTGTATGTGGTTATGTTTAATACATTGCTTTTGTCTCTTTTTCATGCTTGCTTACATCTGTTGTTATAAAAACTGACATAAAGTTTTTAAACATGAAAGAAGTGATGGAGAAAGAGATGGTAAGAGACAAAGAATATTTCAAAGGAACAGGAGGTGGAGAAACAGGCACAAAGTGACCATGGATGGAAACCAAGAGCAGCCTCTGCAAGATAAATGAGCAGGAGGGTCAGAACAAGTGTGTGCAGTCACAGAAGCACACGGTCGTGAGGCTACACCAAGTGTTTCTAAGGTAGAAGGAGTGTAGGGCATTTGCCACCCAATTATTTAAACATCTTAAGCTTCAATTTTCAAACCTAGGAAATAGGGAAAATAACGCTCACCTTGAAAAGCTGTTTTATGTAAGAGATTTCACCTGGTGCTTGGTAACTAGCATGTGCCCAATACATAATACAGAATCAGGGGGTGACAAACTATGGCCTACAGGTCAAATCTTATGGCCCACAGTCTGTTTTTAAATAAAGTTTTATTGGAACACAGGCACATTCATTTGTGTAATACCTATGGCTGCCCTCACACTACTCTAGTAGCGTTGAATAGTTTGAACAGTGACCAAGTTTGCCAAACTCTGGTATAAATGATAACTATCATGACAACACTTTAGGAATATATTTTATTATACAGCCATGAATGTGATTACCCAATTTGGTTTTCCGTCTGCTGTGTTGCAATAATACTTGTTTTCCATTTGTAACAACCCAAACTCCAGTCTTGCTGCTTTTCGGTGTAACGTTAAATGGTGAATTGGTTCCTCTCACCACCAGGTGGCCTCCTATGCTCTATTGTGCTTGTGGGACCCAAAGAAAATCAGAAAGGGGATCCTGTAGACTTCTTCCAACTTTGGCTCTTACTGTGTTCTTACGGTATTTCCCTGGCTACTGGACTGCTCTAAAATTGCTCTATGAACCCTACTCTTCATTTTTGGTCCTGAAACATAAGTAATTTCTCACTGACCTTTTTTAGAAAATGAATTCTAGAGGAGAATTAGAAATGTTTAAAAAGAGTAAAATCAAAATAAAAATTTTTTAGTGCATTGTGGTACAAAAATAATATTTTAATCCTTACTCATACATACACATGTACATGCACCAAAGTGTATTTTTAGTGGAAGCTTAGTTGTCACTCTAATAGCTTTACTCAGTTGCACTCTCACATACACACAGGGTTAACTGATACTAAAGCTTTCTCAGGAAAAGTCAAAGGCCACTGACACTTAGATCTCCATGTTAATTTCTCTTGCAGGGAAGGGATAGACCTCATCTCAGTGCCCCAGTTTATGTTATTTTATTCTATAGCTCCCCTTTTGAGTTTTCTTTGATCTCACTTTTAAGCTTTGCTAAAGACCAGTGTTAGCAAAGGAAGATTGAGAAAACCATGTGATGAAGCCCTAGAGAAGGAGTCCAAATTCCCCTTGGGCAATTATTCTTATCCTCTCTGGTCTCATTTTCTTCATCTATAAAGTACAGGGGATGGACTGAGTGTCTCTAAGGTCCATTCCAACTTCAGCATTCTCTCTGTGGTGAAAAGAATCAAAGATTACTTCAATTAGTAATTGACTTTGCCTATAAGCAATCTGGCAAAATCAGAATTTTAGGACCCAATTTAAAAGGCTAACAGAACAAACGCGGTGGGTAAATATAATGCAGGCACACCTCAAAGACACTGTTAGTTTAGTTCTAGACCACTGCAATAACATGAATACTGCAATAAAGCAAGGCACACAAAGCTTTTGGTTCCCAGTACATACAAAACTTGTGTTTGTACTATATTATTGTAGTATGTTAAGCAGGCAATAGCATTATGTCTAGAAAATATATTTACCTTTTTGAAAACACCCTTTTTTTTTTTTTGCTAAAAAAAGTTAGTGATCATTAAGCCTTCAGCAAGTCATAGTCCATTTGCTGGTGGAGAGTCAGTCTTGCCTTGGTGATGGCTGCTGACTTATCAGAACAGTGGTTGCTAACGATTGGGGTGGCCATGGCAATTTTTAAAAATAAGACAAGCCTGAAGTTTGATGCATCAGTTGACGCTCCCTTTTATGATCTCTCTATAGCATGTGCTACCGTCTGATATCATCTCTCCCACAGTAGAGCTTCTTTCAAAATTGAAGTCAGTCTTCTCCAACTCTGCTGCTCCTTTATCAACTAAGTTTGTGGAATATTCTAAATTTTTGTTGTTATTTCAACAATATTCACAGTTATCATCATCAGGAGTAGATTCCATGTCAAGAAATCACTTTATTTGCTCATTTATAGGAAGCAACTCCTCATTCATTCAAGTTTTATTGTGAGATTGCAGCAATTTGGCCGTATTTTTAACTAAAATGTTCTACTTTTAGTCCCAGTTCTCTTGCTATTTCTACCACATCTGCAGTTTACTTACTCCACTGAATCTTAAACCCCTTCAAGTCATCCATGCAAGTTGCAATCAACCTCCAAACTCCTTTAACTGGTATTTTGACTTCCTCCCATAATTCATAAATGTTCCTAATGGCATCTAGTATGGTAAATCCTTTCTAGAAAGTTTTCAATTCACTTTGCCAAATCCATCAGATGAATCACTATCTATGGCAGGAATAGCCTTACAAAATGTATTCTTGAAAGTCAAAATTACTCCTTGATCCACAGACTGCAGACTGGATACTGTGTTAGCAGCTATGAAAACAATAGTAATCTCCTTCTACATCTCCTTCAGAGCTCTTGGGTAACCAGGTACATTTACATTGCCAATGAGTAGTAGTATTTTGAAAGGAACCCTTTTTTTTTTTTTTTGGCAATTTTTGGCTGGGGCCAGGATGATCCCGCCACCTCCGGTATATGGGGCCAGCACCCTATCCCTTGAGCCACAGGCACCACCCAAGGAACCTTTTTTTCTGAGGAGTAGGTCTCAACAGTGGATTTAAAATATTCAGTAAACCATGCTATGAACAGATGCACTGTCATCCAGACTTTGTTGTTCCACTTAGAGAGCACAGGCAGAGTAGATTTACCATGATTCTTTAAGACTCTTGAAGAGTCGAGGAGCAATGGCTTCAACTTAAAGTCACCAACTGAGTTAGCCCCTAACAAGAGCATTGGCCTGTCCTTTGAAGCTTTGAAGTCAAGCATTGACTTCTGTCTAGCTAGGGAAGTCCTAAATGGCATCTTCTTCCAATGAAGGCTGTTTTTTCAACCTTGTAATTCTGCTGTTTAGTGTAGCCACCTTCATCAACCATCTTAGCCAGATCTTCTGAATAACTTGCTGTAGCTTGTACATCAGCACTTGATGCTTCACCTTGTACTTTTATGTTATAGAGATAAGGTCATCCCTTAAACCTTATGAACCAACCTCTTCCAGCTTCCACATTTTCTTCTGCAGCTTCCTTATCTCTCTCAGCCTTCACAGAATTGAAGAGAGTTAGGGTCTTGCTGTGGATTAAGCTTTGGCCTAAGGGAAAGTGCAGGCCACTCAAACTTTCTTCCTATCAGTAGGAAGGCTGGTTCGTTTCCTTATCATTTGTGTGTTCACTGCATTAGCTCTTTTATTTTCCTTCAAGAAGTTTTCCTTTGCATTCACAAAAGAATGGTACAAGAAGCCTAGCCTATCTTAGCTTCCAACCAACCTTCCACACTAAATGTAATGGTTTCTATCATTTGATTTGAAGAAAGAGACCTGAGACTATCTTTTCATCTGAACATTTAGAGACCATTGTAGGTTTCTTAATTGGCCTAATTTCAATGTTATTGCATCTCAGGGAATAGGGGGACCCAAGAAAAGGGAGAGAAATGGGAGAACTGCTGATGGATAGAGCAGTCAGAACACACACATTTATGTATTGAGGTCCTGTCTTATGAGGGAGTGGTCTGTGGCATCCTAACACAATTACAATACTCACATCAGAAACCACACATCATTGTAACAGGTATAATAATAATGAAATGCTGGACATGGGGGCTCATGGCTATAATCCTAGTGCTTTGGGAAGTCAAGGCAGGAGGACTGCTTGGGGCCAGGTGTTTGAGACCAGGCTGAACAAGAGCGATGCTTTGTCTCTACAAAAAATAAGTAAATAAAGAAAGAAAGAAAAAGAAAAAAATTAGCCAAAGGGTGGTGGCACTTGCCTGTAGTTCCAGCTACTTAAGAGACAAAGGCAGATGGATTGCTTGAGCTGGTATTTGAGGCTTCAGTGAGATATGATGATGCCACTGCACTCTACCCAGGCAGAAGAGTGAGACCCTGTTTCAAAATAACAATAATAGTAAAGTTTTGAGTATTGTGTGAATTACCAACCATGTGGCACAGAGACATGAAGTGAGCATGTGCGGTTGGAAAATGGCATCAATAGACTTGTTCCACACAGGTTTTCCACAAACCTTCCATCTATAAAAATTACAATGTCTGTTAAGCACAATAAAATGAGGTACACCTGTTTGTTTTTTTTTTTGTTTTTGTGTTTGTTATTTTAGCTACCATAAAAAGGCTGGGCATGGTGACTCATACCTATAATCCTAGCACTTCAGAAGGTTGAGGTGGGAAGATTGTTTGAGGTCAGAAGTTTGAGACCAGTCTGAGCAAGATTGAGACCTGTCTCTACAAAAGTAAAGTAAGACCCTGTCTCTACAAAACATAGAAAAATTAGCTGAGTGCAGTGATGCACACCTATAGTCCCAGCAACTTAAAAGGCTGGGGCAGGAGAATGGCCACAGGTTGGGGGTTGCAGTGAGCTATGATGATGCTACTGTACTCTAGCAGAGGCAACAAAGTAAGACCCTGTTCTCAAAAACAAACAAACAAACAAACAATTAAAAGTGTGTAGTCCTTAAATGCCACATTGTTTCTTTTTGTTGTTCATTTTAGGTAGTACCATAAATACATATGGAACGTGTTAGATGCTTTCCTTTACATTTTACTTTTATTCAGTGGTAGATAACTATTCATTTGGATTCTCTATAGTGTTTTTTGCTAAGTCTGTCATGGAAGGTCAGCTTTCTCTGTAATGTTTTATTTTCCATACGTTTTCATTTTCTTTTTCTGTAGATTTAATTACCAAATGCTCCTCATTTTTTTTTCATAGCATAAAACAGGTATATTCACTTATTTTCCATGGAAAATGGATCATTTCATGTCATATGAGCAACCTGTTCTTCTCTTCTGCTTGTATTGTGGTGCACACTTTGCTGGTTTGTACAATATTTGAATTGTCACATTGGATGTCATGGCAAATACGGCTAAAGGCATTTAGCTGTCTATGAGGAAGAACCTGCATGGTCCCTAAGGCATTTCAGTAAAGAACAGGCTCACGTTTGAATTCAAAGTCTACCCTGGGAGACCTAGTGACAGTCAATCAGTCTAATTTCAAATTCCCTACTGGGGCTACTTCTCTGGAGAGCTGTATGGTTGATGGCAGATTCATATTTGCCTGGGGAAAAATTGATTACAAGTTTTTCTACTTTGTAAACTGTGCTAATTGGTATCAAACCCAACTAACAACTTACGAAATTTTTATTTCTGTATGCCTAAGTAGAAAGATGTTTTCTACCTTAATCTCTCATATTGCCACATATATTTTGAAAAGTACATAGTTCATATGTCTGAGTATGTGTATTAGGAATTAATGGTCTAATAATACCACCTTTTTTTTAAAAAAAAAAGAGTAAGGAATGATGTTATCTTTTATTAATGACTATATGAGGATGAGAAAATAAGCATTTGTTAGATATTATGTATGGTATGCTATGGAGAACCAAATAAAAGGAAGAATATTTTATGAAAGTAATGTATAATCCATTTAGAAAAGTAAAAGCAACTTGTGGACCTTGATATTATATCCTGAGACATTACTGTATTTTTTGATCACTTCCAGGAGTCTTGTGGTTGAGTCTTTGGAGTTCTCTAAGTCTAAGATCATGTCGTCAGAAAAGAGGGAGAGTTGGACCTCCTCTGCTCCCATTTCCTTCTCTTGCCTAATTGTATTGGCTAGAACTTCCAGTACTATGTTGAATAGTAGTGGCTATAGAGGACAACCTTGTCTGGTTCCAGTTCTAAGTGGAAAAGCTTTCAGTTTTACTCCATTCAGCTAAATATTAGCTGTGAGTTTGTGAAAGATAGCTTTGATCAGTTTAAGAAATGTGTTTTGGTCCGTTTAAGAAATGTGCCACTTATGCCTATTACTCTCCAATAACAGCCAAGATGAGAGGCTAATTAAGGGCACAACTCCTTTCACCATAGCTTCAAAGAAAATGAAATACCTAGGAATATACCTAACAAAAGAGGTGAAGGACCTCTATGAAGAAAATTATGAAACCCTAAGAAAAAGAAAATAGCAGAGGATATTAACAAATGGAAGAACATACCATGCTCATGGCTGGGAAGAATCAACATTATTAAAATGTCTATACTTCCCAAAGCAATCTATAGAGTCAATGGCATCCCTATTAAAATACCAACATCGTACTTTCAAGACTTGGAAAAAACAATTCTTTGTTTTTTATAGAACCAGGAAAAAAAGCTAAGGTAGTTCTTAGTAATAAAAACAAAGCTGGGGGCGTCAGCCCACCAGACTTTAGGCTATACTACAAGGCCATAGTGGTCAAAACAGTATGGTACTGGCACAAAAATAGAGACATAGACATTTGTAACGGAAAAGAAAACAAGGAAATGAAACTAACATCTTACAGCCACCTAATCTTTGATAAACCAAACAAGAACATACACTGGGGGAAAGAATCCCTATTCAATAAATGGTGTTGGGAGAACTGGATATCCATATATAGAAGAATGAAACTGGACCCACACATTTCTCCACTCACAAAAATTGATTCAAGACAGATAAAAGACCTAAATTTAAGGCATGAAGCAATAAGAATCCTCAAAGAAAGCATAGGAAAAGTACTTGAAGATATCAGCCAGGGGAAAGACTTCCATGGCAATTGCAACAACAACAAAAACTAACAAGTGGGACTTAATTAAACTGAAAAGCTTCTGTACAGCTAAAGAGACAACAACCAAAGCAAAAGACAACCTATACAATGGGAAAGGATATTTGCATATTTTGAATCAGACAAAAGATTGATAACTAGGATCTATAGAGAATTCAAATTAATCCACATGAAAAAAGCCAACAATCCCATGTATCGATGGGCAAGAGATATGAATAGAACCTTCTCTAAAGAAGACAGACGAATTGCTAACAAACATATGAAAAAATCATCCATATCTATTAGAGAAATGCAAATCAAAACCACCTGAGATACCATCTACTCCCAGTGAGAATGGCCCACATCACAAAATCTCACAATTGCAGATGCTGGCGTGGATGTGGAGAGAAAGGAACACTTTTACACTGCCAGTGGGACTGCAAACTAATACAACCTTTTTGGAAAGAAGTATAGAGAACTCTCAAAGAACTCAAGGTAGACCTCCCATTTGATCCTGCAATCCCATTACTGGGTGTCTACCCAGAAGGAAAAAAGTCCTTTTACCACAAGGACACTTGCACTAGACTATTTATCGCAGCTCAATTTACAATTGCCAAAATGTGGAAACAGACTAAACACCCACCAACCCAGGAATGGATTAACAATCTGTGATATATGTATACCATGGAATACTACTCAGCCATTAAAAAAGATGGTGACTTTAGATCCTTTGTATTGGGCAGCGCCTGTGGCTCAGTGAGTAGGGCGCCGGTCCCATATACCGAGGGTGGT
>CAUYPK010165332.1:0-20655 GCA_963574355.1 Loris lydekkerianus | reverse complement strand
TTTTTTTTTTTAGTAACAGCACACAACGTGGAGCCCACATTGTTTTAGGGCATGGAAGTAGGATTCTACTGTCATATCCAGAGTCCAGAAGTGGGGCACATTCACTCAGAGGACAAGGGTGATTCACCAGAGAGCTTATGAGAAATGTAGCTATTATTTTCAAGCAATCCAGGGAAAATAAGAAAATAAGCAATGAAAAGAAAGCCAGGTCCATAGAGTCTGGAATCCTCTGGTAATACACAGCTTCAAGAAGTGGTAGGCTGACTCAAAAGCTGGGCAGAATCTGTAATGAGTTAATGACTTGCCAGTAGGAAGCTGAGGACATTACAGGTAACACACAGCCTAGTTAGTCTAATAGAAGCTATGATTGTAGTGGTGTATATTAGAAGTTAGATAGAAAACTTTTAGAGAAATCAAGTGGTAAGAAGCTAGGAACCATTATTTTTTAAATGGAGGATTATCCAGAAGACTGGGTGTGGAGGAAAAGAAGGAATAGCCAGAGGATTTGTTGAACAGGTGACATGGGGAGCATCTAGAACACTGAGTGTGGAAGCCCCCAGCTTGCATTCCCCGCCCAAGATGATCTTCAACTGCTTTCTACCCAGTTCACCACAGCCTCCTGAGGACTTGGAGAGGGATTTAGGGGAAGATAAAAGGAGAGACATTTCACCTGTATAACATTGAAAACTCTTGGATTATTGAGGAGACAGTAACATTAAAGACTAACTACCCAATGTGAGACTTTGGGGAACAAATAAAGACTGAAGTTGGGACTACATCTTCTCTTCCCCTCCAGGAGGATTCTCAATGGCCAGATCAGGTGACTTTTGCTAAGCTCAGCAGATCTGTTATTTTTGCCCAGCTCAGCATCTGTATACATCAATCTATGTATGGTAGGAAAGGCCTTTTAGGAAAGCATTAAAAAGAGAAATGTAACTTTTTTTCTTAGTTCAAAATATATCGTAAAAATAAGCATCTATTCCTAATTGAGTGCACATTTTTACTACCACCAGCATTGCCTGAGCATGCCTGTTGCTTCATGTTCTTGAAAAAAATGGGCATTTCAAAACTTAAGCTACATTATATATACATTTTGAATGACCTAAATTTTTCTATTTCTGCAACCTAATTTCCCCTGGCGGTCAAAAAACTGATTTTGAAATAAAAGAAATAAAAGAAACATCAATCCAGTCTATTACAACTTATTAAAATATTCTAAAAATTATCACAACTTTTGCTATTAAGCTTCAAATGCTCAAATAATTATGAAAATGGGAACACATGATATTGTGTTTATACTGTACATACACGTTTACAGTATATATACATACATACACGTTGTATCCCTTCAGTACTGTCTTACACAGTATTGTATTAAAGCTTCCACTGCTGAATATACCATAGTCATAGTCATACCATATCAGGTGCAACCCAGCAAAAAACAGCAAATACATTCAGTGAAATCCTGAGGTGCAGATTAGTATGCACTGAAAGTGTCCTTCCTACAGAAATTTCTCCCCCTTGACTCTAATAAGACAGGAAGAATCACTGAAAAAAGAAGCCAGTGCCAGGAAGCAGCAGGTTATTTATGAGTGCCAAATATGGCTCCAGAGAAGTTAATTTGATTTCTCTCATGAAAGATTAGAAAGTAAAAGAAATACCTTTTATTTCCATTTCTTAAAGATAGATCATGGTTTATTATAGCTTAAGATGGTCTAAACACTTGCAGGATTAAACCTGGTTATTACTTTGATATTATTAAAGAGAATTGACATTTCATGTGTTATTTTGTTGTTAAGCTGCTGTTAATTAAATCACGATGGCATTTTTTTTTTTTTTTTTTTTTATGCTTTCTGATATTGTTGATTCTTCCTTTAAAAGAAAAAGAAAAGAACATCATGGGTCAATACATGTATCCTTCCTTACACCACAGAAAAAAATGCATATTAAAAACTTCAATATTTAAATTAACAAGCAGAATCCGCTTTAAAATATAGGTTCTGTTTGTTGGAAACGTATGACCTTATTACCTTACTTAGAGATTTAAAGAATACTTCATTCAAACTTCTGGTTTTTAGGATCATTACTAAGTTGGAAATCATAATTCAAAGGAAATAAAATGTGTTAAAAAGAATATATTTTGTCATTGTATTGATGTTTTTACCCACCTTTGTCCTTGAAAGCACATCTAGGCCATTATATGGTGATATTAATCAATACCCAGTTAGGCCTCAGACTGGTTAAAACATACTTTCATGCTTTATTATGGAAAAAGCAGAGAAAGCATCCATTTTTCATATATGACCCTACAGCATTATACTTTATAAGAAAGAATCTTTCCCATTTTCAGCCTAAACAGCAATCTCTGCTTGCAGCTGTTCCATTTGAGTAACCTGATTAAAACTGAATGATAACTTTTCCCCTAGTCTTTACTGTTCTTATGATTGCTACCATATAAATGGCCACAATCTTCTTTCCCCAGATAGGATATTTTCCCTGAAACAGCTCAACATCTTTTACTTGTGGTTCTGAAGACTTTTCTTTTCCCAGCTATTAGGGAAGACTGTTTATCAAATAATCTTTTATACCCAATGGCTCACCTCATCATTGAAGTAGCCAAACAAACAGTAGATAGACCTATTCTGAAAAGGAAATTATTTCATTAATAGATTTCAGAGGAAGGACATTAATAAGTAGGGAACTAGAACAAAGGTGTCCCAGAAATATATTTTTAAGACTTGTTCTTCAGTATCTATTTAAGAGATAATAATGTACCTAGATAATATTTTGTTGCTTGTAAGTAAATACTGAGGTGAAACCAAGGCGTTTATTTTCTAAGGTAAAAAACTACTGAATACTTCACTACAGGTAAAACAGAATTTCAGGTTCTGGACTATAAAAGCAAAAATCTCCATTTAAAAACACATGTCAGAGTTGCAAAGAAACTAAAGGTCATCTCATGTACTTAACTATCGCAATGTCTTTGGTGCCCCTGACAGAAAATCATCAGCCTTTCCTTGAGAATGTCCACAAATAGAATTCCTTCTAGTTCATAAAATAGCTGAATCATTTTTCGTTTTAGTCTTTCAACCTAACATTTGGTCTCCTCAAAAATCCAAATTCTTTCTTTCATCTACAAAGCAGCTTCATGTGTATTCATTCGTGTTTCTCATCTCTCTCCCCATCTACGATAAGCTTTCTCCTTCAACGATGGACACTAAACTTTCTAAGATCTTTTTCCTGATTTGCTCTTCTATATGGGCTATAGCACATTCATTATTGAAATGTCTGTAATAGGTCCTCAAGTTCTTTCAGGAAAGTGAAAAGGGTAATATGACTGTGCATGAAAAATGATAGAACTATGTTGTAGAAAAGGGAGGGAGGATGGAAGGACAGAAAGAAGGTAGGACAAGACGGGCCCTCAAGACAGACATGTGCTCTCTGCACTAAATGTTGCTACTTACAAGACATCGTGGTCTACAGGTTACAGATCCAGAAAAATGACTTGGAATAAAACATGAAAAGATTGAAATTTGATATGCCACTTCCAAATAATGTGGCTTTGGCCAAAAACACAAAACAATGTTTTTGAAGCTCATTTTCCTCATCTGTAAAATGGAGACAATTTGCCTTCAGGCTGGTTGTAAAGATTAAGAATAAGAATATTTTAATTTAATTTTTTCCTATTGTGTCTTAAATTTTGTACTAGGCAATTTGTGTATTTTTAAAACTTATTTTAATATTCATAACATTTGTGTAGGCTTTATTGCATATGTAAAGGACTTGGTAGTGTCTGGTATACAAGAGGCATTTAACACATAGCAGTGGCTTCTGCCTTCTCCTTATACTAAAATTACTGAAAAATCAATTTTCAATGTTGAGACATACTGCTGGTCTCCTTGCTATATTGTACATTGAATTTTTAAAAAAATATAATAATTATAATTTATATAGTCTATAATTATGTTACATAAAATTATATAAAATTATAGCTATGACAAACACTCATTACTTTTTCATTAAAATAAATAAGCATGATTTAACACAAATTCTAATATGCAGAGTTTTTTAAAGTTTAAGGTTTTCTTTCCACTTATTAATCTATTTGGCTTTTTAGCTAGGCAAAAAATCTACTACATCCAAATATAGACAGTTAAGAAATTTTACACTCAGAATTTTTTTGTAAAGAAGTGTAATATTTTTTATCTAGGTCAATTTCCAAAATTCTGATAAAATTTCCCTAAAGTAAAATTTAAGAAAAGGTTCAAGGACCCCTTTAAATTTTTTGTTTAAAATACAATTTGCACTAAATGTAAATCTGTTATTGTTATGATCATATGTGCTTAGAGCAGTTTAACCTGAATTTTTACCCTGAATTCCTATTAACACTAAGCATTGTATAATAATTTGTACTTAATGTACTTAATAATGTACTTAATACATTTGGGGGAATTAATATCTCTAAGGATTAAATAAAAATATTAAAACATCGAGTACTGTATTCATAGGCAAAATGAAATCTTTAAGTGCATAATACACAGATGTGTACAACTTAAAATTATTTCTTAGCAAGTTCAAGAATGTCTTTAATACACGTATATTATCAAAAAACCTTGGTGTAGACAAAAGTGAGTTTTTAAAAAGTATAGTTAAGTTTTTAAAAAGCATAACTCTGACCTCAGTTAATAAAAGGATAATAGTCATCTAGTTTCTAAATATTTCTCCAAGACAGAGTGAATACTGAAAACACTAGCTTCTGATATTGTAGGCCCAGAAAAACACTGCAAAATATACTATGTGACAGGTAACATGTTTTGCAGAAAAATTTGTTCTACTACAGTTGCAAGAAGATTGCTATCAAACTTTCAAAGTCTGCGTTCTTTCTGAAAACTCCTTCACATTATCTTAAAGTTTAAATAGTCTTATGATTTTCTCTTGACTTTTAACTTTACCATATTCCCCTCTTCACCATGACTATTTTGATGATAAATCCAGAGTCTGGAAACTACTTCTTCGGTACTGTAGTATTCACAAGATGATGCCTTCATTCATTAAACAAATGCTTTTATTATTATTATTTATTCATTTTATTTATTTTTATTTATTTATTTTTGCAGTTTTTGGCAGGGGCTGGATTTGAACCCACCACCTCCGGCATATGGGGCCAGTGGGTGCCCTACTCCTTTGAGCTTCAGGCGCCGCCCTTATACCAATACTTTTTGTGAAGAAGTATTATGAACAAACACTGTGTTTGGCACCAGAACATAACTAAAGAAATGGAATCCCTAGGCGAAAGGAGCAGAGTGGTGAGTATAGGCAACTGAAATCTGAGGTCTGCCGATTAAGTTCACAGACTTGCCACCACGCACTTACACTGGCAGCACTGTACCCACAGCCCGGTCAACTTTCATAACCTTGGTGTGCCAGTGTCCCACCGCTGTGTTCATGCTGATGTGTGCTGGTGTCTTGCTGAGTGGCCTTCAGTAATGATGTTGCTAAAATGTCAGAGGTTGAATTAGAGCAACACACAAACATTAAATTTCTTGTTAAACATGGCAAGAATGGAAGTGAAATCAGGGGCATGTAAGTCCAAATTTGTGAGAATAATGTTATGAAGAAAATAAACAGTGTACATATTGATTAAACATTTTTCTGAGGGGAGAGAAAGCATTCCTGATAAAGAGAGATGTGGCAGCCAGTGATGAGCAGAAGTGACAAAAACATTGCAAATATTTATTGAATTGTGCATCATCATCATCAGGTGACTGTGAGAAGTGTAGTGGACCAAGTAAGTATTGACAGGAAATAGAAAAATCTTAACTGAAAATCTTGGCATAAGAAAAATGTGTGCAGAAAGGGTCCTGAAGGAGCTCACCAGTGAACAAAAGCAAAGCGCTCACAGGGCACTGGCTGTGAGGGAGTCTTCAGGCAGTTAACGATCCTACTGGAACATCCTCCCTGTGATGCAGGCTGGGTGGCGCCTGGGCTCGGCGAGGCGGGCTGCCTGGGAGGACCTACCTTGCCTTCTGAATCGCTGCCCACAGGTGTTGGTGCAGCAGGATGAGGGGAGGGGAGGGCTGGGGAGCAAGTGCGTGGAGAGGGGCAAGAGTGACAGAAGCTGGCGGGTCCCTCATTAGCTGAGGGAGACATCAGCGCAGCCCGTGCCGCAGCCTGAGCCACCTCTCCTTTCCCCTCGTTTGGGGAGCAGCGCTGCCGCTGAGAGACTGCCCGCTGGGGCGCTCACACAGCTTCTGGGGCTGGGAGTGGCTCAGGTGCAGGGTGCAGGGTTCCTTCATTCAGGGCTGAAAGGGGGAACTCCCCATTTCCTAGGCCTGGGAAATTTCATAAGTTTCCTAGGCCTGGGAAATTTCATGAATGGACTGTATCCTTTCATTAATGTGGTGCATTCACCTTCCCCTAGGCAAAGGGACTGTACCCACTCATTGATGCATACATCCACCTTACTCCGAAGGAAGGGATGTAGCCATTCATTTGTTAGGCTGTATAGGACCTACGCAAAAATTTTCTGACTCTGGGTGGCACCTATGGCTCAAAGGAGTAGGGTGCTGGCCCCATATGCCGGAGGTGGCAGGTTCAAAACAATTCAGATGCCCATCAGCTGCTAAAAGCGCATAATGCGGCTGCTGACCTCCAAGTCATAGGAGAGAGGTTGCTGGGGAATGAACTGTCTAATTCCTCTTGCCTCCAAAAAGGAGCTGAAGGCAATGTTAGAAGGCTTTGAGCCTGTTCTGTACCCACTCCTTTTCTCTGGTTGAGAGCCCAGCAAAGAAGAAGCACTCAGATGTCCTGGGTCCCCCTTCCCCCCCCCCCCAATGGCTCTGACCCCAGGGCACTGGGGGGGGTCTTCTGAAAAACATGCTTTCCCAGACCTTTGACTATCTGCTCATGTCTTATTTGGTCCCAAACTTTTTCTACTGATCTCTAGAGACCCCTGCCACTTTCTCTCCCTCTCCCTCCCTTGTATGTGTGCTTTGCCTGAATGTTCATAAAGTCTTGCTTTATATATTTAGTTAAATTTGTACTGGCTCTTTCTGATATTTTTCAGATGTTATAAGCATGCTTCAAAAGCTCCTTTTCATTGCCTTTCATTGCAAAATTCAATTCAATTGGCTTTTTGCATACTTGAGAGAAACACACGGACCCTATTAACAGTTAGAGGCCAAGAAGTTGGCTCCATACAAAGGAGAAAATGACTCCCTACAGGCTTCTCTAGGCAACCAGGAGCCTGGGGGGGAGGGGGAAACTCCCCAAGGCAAGAATGGCCCCAAACCCTAGGCTATAGTTCAAACTCTTAAAAATGAAGAAAGGCAAAGAATATGATCCTGGGTATTTGATTTTTTTTTTTCTGGTCTATTGGTGTAATTGGGAAAATTTAAGATAACTCCAGGTTTCTCTAAGACTTAGGCTAGTTGTAACTAATTCTAATGCAAAAGTTTCAAAGTGACTCTGAACCCTGATTTGTTACTGAGTTTAATTATTGTTGCTTTGCTAACTTTGGGTGAAGAAAGGGAGGTTGGAAAACATAGCATTTAAAACCTGCTCATGATAGAAAGCCTGTTTTTCTTTGTTAATGGGAATTTAGAAAAGCTTATAAAAATTATAAAGGATATACACACAAGCACCATGATGGGGCCAGGCTCATCCCCACTTTGACTGGCAGGTGCAGAAAATGGCAGAACTTGCATTTGCATCAGGTGGGACTAGGTTCCGGGATACCTGACTTCTTAAGTTGTGCTGCTGGCAAGTAATAAGCACAGGAGAGCCCCTGACTACAAAGTGCTAGACTGGTATTAGTGGCTAAATCCAAATAAGCACAGGGGCTTTTGTTTGGCTGGAAAGCTTCCTGAGTTGGTCAGAGGATGCTTTGACAAACCAGGAACACAGAGGGAGAGATTAATTTAAAATGCTGGACGTTTGTTCTTTCCCACAGATGGGTAACATTCTCTCTCTGAGAGAACACCCAGTAACACTTTCTCTCACCAAGAGAACTTTCATCAGGTGGGACTACTGTGGCTCCTGGATACCTGTTATTTTGACCCATACCGCTGGAACACTCTGATGGGCTGTATTATGAAGTGTTGGAACATGTTTGATCTCCAGATTCTGGGAAAGGAATGTATGGTTTTCTTCTGCACCCAGGCCTAGCCTTAAAATCAACCCTCCAATGGTGAATAATAACCACCAGAGGATACTCTAAATTATGGTAAATAAGAGGGGAAATGGTCTGAATTACCTATGTGCAAGCTTTCTTTTTTCTCAGAGACAACCCCAACTGTGTAAAAACTGTCAGATAGATTCAACTCTCCTGGTGGTAATAACTTCCCAAATGACCAGGTATTCCTGAGAGAGACGCTGTCACCACCTAGTTTAAACCCGCCATCTACTTCCCCCACACCTTCTTTCACACCCTTAGAAAACCCCAAGGAAGTGTCTGTTCCAGGAATTTCTTCTGTTCCTGTTGGGACAGCAAGAAAGCAACTGAATCCTTCTTTGTGTCCCTTGGTCGAGACTGAGGATGGTGAGAGAGGAAATGCCTGAGTATCCACTCCCTTTTCTCTGGCAGACTTAAAACCTTAAATTAAGGTTGATTTAGGAAAATTTTCTGATGACCCAGATAGGTACACAGATATTCTCCAAGAGCTAGGACAAAGCTCTGACCTTCTTGGAGAGATGTAATGCTACTACTAGATCAAACTTCAACTTTGAATGAGAAAAAATGAAGTCTTGGATGAGGCTAAAAAGTGGGATGATTTGTGGTTCATGTCTAATATTGATGGCAGATGTCCTCTGAGGAAAGGGACAGATACTCCATAGGAAAATGGGTCTTTCCCTTTGAGGAAACCAAATAGGACCCCGAGAAACAAGGTGACTGGTGGCATAAACATTTCCTAACATGTTTCCTGGAAGATTTCTGTCAATCCAAGAAAAAGACTGTGAATTATTCTGAGTTGTCTACTATTTACCAGGAGCAAAATGAAAGCCCCTCAGCCTTTCTTGAGAGGCTTAAAGAGGCAATGAGAAAACTCTCAGTTGACACCTGACTCCTTACAGGGCCAAATTATTTTAAAAGATAAATTTATCATTCAAGCTGCCTCAGATAGTAGAAGAAAACTCTAGAAATTGGTTCTAGGCCCAGATCATTACCTGGAGAATGTTCTTAAAATGGCTACAGTGAGATCAGGAAGAGGAAGAAAAAAGAGAGACGGGATTAAAAAAAAAGAAAAAAAAAAAAAACAAAAAAAAAAAAATGTTGACCGGTATAGTTTGTACATTCAGGCAAACCGCCACCATTCAGGAGCAGAAGGAAGCCAGAGAAGCTAAGAACAAGTGCTTCCAACATGGTCAGACTGGCCACTTCAGGAGAGATTGCTGGGCAGCTGGGCAAGAGACCAGGCCCCTGTCCACATTACAGGGGTGACCACTGGATGGCAGCCTATCCCCAAAGGTGAGGTCCTCCTCGGACAGTGATCCCACCAGCCCTCTGATTGGACTGAGGGGGCCAGGGCCAGTTTCTCAAGGCTCTATCTTGTGTCATCACCCCTCAAGAGCCCTGGGTTTGCCTCACAGTGGAATTCCAAGAGACAGAATTTCTTCTGGACACTGGAACAACCTTTTCTGTACTCTCTAACTCTGGTCTTCTATCCCCCAAACCTGTAACTATACAGGGGATGTGTGGAAAGCTGATCACCAAATTCTTTCCTCAGCTCTTAAGGTGCAAATGGGGTAACTGGCTGTTCTCTAATCATGCCAGAAAGTCCTGCCCCACTTTTGGGGTGGGACATACTAAATAAGTGAAAACAACCATTTATATCAGTGGTTCTCAACCTGTGGGTTGTGACCCACAGGAACTGTATTAAAGGGCTGTGGCATTAGGAAGGGGGAAAACCACTGATTTATATGAATATGAGACAAGAACCCACACTATGCCTTCCCTTATTAGAGATAGAAATTAACCCAGAAGTACAGACTACTGAGGGACAGGTGGGAAGAGCAAAATATGTTAAATGGATCCAAATTAAGTTAAAGAAATACCATCATCTAGCTTCTCCAGGTATACAAAAACAAGGTAAATATCCAGGTGAAGAGTGGCAAATAGATTTTACTTATCTCTGAAAAGTACATAGTATACTCTATTTGCTGGTATTTGTGAATAATTTTACTAATTGGGTTGAAGCATTTCCTTAAAAGACAGAAAAGGCTCAGGAAGTTGTAAAGGCTTTATCTCCAGGTTTAGACACCCTCAGAGTTTACAAAGTGATAATGGGCCTTCCTTCAAAGCAGCTGTTACACAGAGAATATTTAAATCCGTGGTCATAAAATATCATCTACACTGTTCTTAAAGGCACCAATCCTCTAGGAAGGTAGAAAAAAATAAATAATAAAATCAAAGGACAGTTATGAAGGCTAACTCAAGACACTCATCTCTCTTGCACTAAATTACTTTCCGTTGTTCTCCTAAGAATAAGAAATTTACCTCAGAAACTGGGTTGGAGCCCATTTGAATTATTATATGAAGGCCCTTTTTTAACTGATTTATCATTAGATCAAGACACTACAGAATTAGTAAAACATATTTTTTCTTTAGCAAAATTTCAATGAATCCTTTAAAAAAACCTCTCAACTACATTTTCAAATTCAACACTAAAAACGTTTTTCTCTCCTGGAGATCTAGTTATGATCAAAATTCTTCCCTCCAATTCACCTTCCCTGACCCCAAGTTGGGAAGGTCCTATTTCTATTATCTTGTCTTCTTCTACAACTGTTAAAGTTACGGGGATAGATTCTTGGATACATCATTCACTAGTAAAATCCTGGAACCCACCCCTTCCTACAGAAGCAGACCATGAAGGGAATCAACCCCAGTCCACCTACACTTGTAAGCCTAAAGAAAACTAAGTTATTATTTAGAAGACAGCAAAGAAAGTGATAAGGTAGTTGTCTTTTAATATCCCTGACTTTGTTATTTCCAACCGGACACCACTGACACTGTAATTAACCCCCTCCTCTCACTGTTCTTCTACCCTTGCCTTTTAATGTGCTAATCAGATTTGTGTCTTCCAGAAATGTCATCAACCACAAACAGTAAAGATTGTTCCAGTCCAAGACCTGATTCTATTGTGGAATTCGGATTGCTCTCCCTCTGGAGAAACACTAACTGCCCCCTTTTCTCATCCGGGAGAGAGGGAGGGATTCAGCAGGGAGCAGTTAGATGGAGTCTTCGCCCTTTGTTCTAACAGCAGTTAGAGTTTCTACTCAGAGAGGGGGAACTGATTCAGGGCAGGTCCACCCCAGCTTGGTCTGTACTAGCTACCCAAGAGGACCTGCCCGCCTTCTGCATCTCTTCCCTGGGGTGCTGTTGCAGCAGACCAGGGCAGAGAAGGGCTGAAGATCCAAGTGCTGCAGAGAGGGAGAGCGCAGTAGAAGCCTGTGGGTCCCTAGTTAGTTGAGAGAGACCATGGTACAGCCTGTGGTCAGCAGTCAGTGCCAACCCCAGAACCACCCTTGGACTTACAGAGCCCTCCTCTGGCTGTACTACTCCCCTGTGAGTATTTCACAGGCCCAAGTCCTGGGCAATATCACTTATGTTTCTGAGCCCCTAGACAATTTCATAAATGGACAGTATCCATTCATGAATGTGCTTATTCACCTTGACCCCGCTGAAGTCACTGTATCTATTCATGGATACACTCATTCATCTTGCCCCAGGGGAAGGGACTGTATCCATATACCCCTAGACAAAAGACCCAGGCAAAGATTTTCTGACTTAAGTCTTTCCCTCTGCCAGGGGCTCTGGTGCTTTTTCTGTATCATTTTCTGTACAATAAATCCTGTCTTACCACTGATCTGTGGTCCATGGATTCATTCTTTGAAGACCAAAGACCTTCTGAGGAATGAAATTCCAGTAACTCTTACTCACCTGATCTGGCTCCCAATGACTCTTTCTTTACCCAAAGGAAATGCTGAAAGGAAGACATTTTGATGATATCAGGACATCAAGGGTAATGCAATGACAGCTCTGATGGCCATTCCAGTAAAATAGTTCCAAAATTGCTTCGAAGGGTGGACTAGGCGCTGGTGTTAGTGCATAGCTTCTCAAGGGGAGGGCTTCAAAGGTGACTGTCATGATAATCAGCGATGAGATATGTAGCACTTTTTCTTGTATGAGTTCATGAACATAACTGTCAGACCTCAGTATGCACAATGCTTGTCGTACATGTCATGGAGAGACTTCTGGAAAAGTAAAACAAAGCAGTTTTTTTGGGGAGGGGGCACACGTACGAAGAAGGAAGATCTTACCTGAGACCTAAAATATGCTTTGCTTAGCCAAGTGCAGGGTACCATATGCTAGATCCATAAGGAATAATTAAGAGAGAGTTTGGTTTCATTATAGACTTCTCAATTTCCTTTTGGGTAGAGATGAGGGAGTAAACTAGGAATGATTAGAAATAATGCTGGAAACATAAGAAATGCCAAAGTCATTAAAGGCTCTATAGAGTGACCTCTTTTCTTCAGACAATAGGGAACCATTGATAATTTTAAGTGGCAGAGAGATGTCTCACTAGAGTTGGATATGAATAAAATTAGCCGGGATGTATAGCAGAAAAAGGATTAAAAGAGAGTAATACTAGATTCATGGATAATAATTAGGATGCTTTTGTTATAATCCTGGTTTAAAATGATGGTGGCTTGAACCTTAGATTTAAGAGGACTGAGTATTTAATTGGATAAATTAACTAATAGTAATGCATACTCAATCACCATGCAAACCAAATAACATTTATATACTTTTCTATAAGAAAAAGAAGTAAAATAATTATAGTTTTCTTTTTTTTTCTTTCTTTCTTTCTTTTTTTTTTTTTTTTTTTTTTTTTTGTAAAACATTTAGAGACGCCCTATGACTTGGTAGGTGCATACACAAAAATGTGTTTTATCCCTTACAATAATGCCCCCATGGTAGTTATTAGCCCTATCATTTGGCAAAAGAAAAAATAAAAATAATCATTCTCAATGATTACAATAACTGCCTAGTGTAACACATCCAGCAAATGGCAGAGATGAGCCCAGTCCAGGTGTGTCTGATTCCAAAATTCTCATTATCTCCTCTGTCTGTTTCACCTCATTTTAATTTCAAATTTAACAATGGGGTAATATTTAAAATACCAAGTAAGTTTTAGCTGCCCCCTAAATAAATCGTTCATTAATAACAACCAGATTAGTGATTAATCAATTCATAGATTGATTCCGAGTGTGGCCTATGTAACCGACATCTAAGTCATGTGGGCTACTTGCTAAAATGTAGATCACAGGCTCTCCTGTCCTACCTAGGGTATGACTCAGAACATATGGAAATGGTGACGACAATCCCTGTTCTAACAAAGCCTCCAAATGACTTTTATGCTCAACAAATGTTTAGAAATCCCATATAAGATCTAGAAATTCATATGTAGGCAAGTAAAGAAAGAGAATAGCCATAAAAATAATTTTAACATGTCATTAAATAATGAAATGAAATAATAAAAGAATGTAAATAAACTTATAGTCATATATTACTAGTATAGTTGATTTTACTTTTCCATTTAAAGATGTTGATAGGAAAAGTATAAGAGAAAATATAATAAATCTTTTAAATATATTTTTAAAAAATTTTAAGCTGTTTTGTAAGCAAACCATAAAATAATTCAAATTATGGCAAATATAACTTTGAGAGCAAAACATTTTCCCAAAGACCTTTCTTTGGGGGTTTGGGAGTTTGGGGGCTTCGTATTGTTTTTTTGACAATGTCTATATCTTGGTATTTCAAAAATTTTTTTTATTTCAATAGTTTAGTGGTCACAGGTGTTTTTTTGTTGTTGTTGTTATTACATGGATGACTTACATAACACTGAAGTCATGGCTTAGGTGTACCTCTTACCTGAAGAGTGTACTCTGTACCAGCTAAGTGAATGTTTATCAATCATCTACTGCCAGCCTCCCCCTTCTTAGTTTATCATCTTTTGAGTTTACTTGTGTTGTTTGTAGAATGAGTTATACATGGTAAAGCACTAAGACCCTTTCTGCATCGAAGCCCAGGAATAAATTAGCCTTTTTTTTCAGATAGTTTATGTCATTTAGTTTCCAATATTTTGCATTAAAAAGTTATTCTATTCTGGGTGGTGCCTGTGGCTCAAGGAGTACGACGCCGGCCCCATATACTGGAGGTGATGGGTTCAAACTCAGCCTCAGCCAAAAACTGAAATGCTAATTACCACACCAAATGCTAACTACCCATATGCCCATTAATTTAGAAACATTGAAAAAATGGAATATATAATATAGGATAAATAGATATTGAGGGAAATCAAAAGTAAACATTTTGCTAAACAATTTACTTCTATTTTTCCGTGTAGGTTTATAGCTGTGAAAATCATGGTATATTTCTACTTAATGTTTCAAAGTGTTAATATTTATATCAAATTTTTCATGCTAGCTCTTAGGTTTACTTTTTTATGATATGAAATTCTGTGAGGGGGAAAAAAATCAACCTGTAGTGGAAATGATTCAGATTCCTTTGGTTACGTTGATATTTGGCCAGTCCAGTTCTTACCTTGACTAAATCCACACGGAGGAATGTACAGATTTGGATTATGAATTGCAGAGAACTCTTTTTAATTTTAGTCATAGATTTTTGTTTTCCAGATTTTTCACTGTGTAAGCTTTTTCATGGAACCTACCTTCAGAATCTCCTTTAAAAGCGAATGACTTTGCTAGATATTCCAGTAAAAAGTTTTTAAAAGAATGCAGAGCGTGCTCACCCTCTACTGACCTCCTCTCCATTTGGAGAGGGAAGAAAATAGTACAGAGAAGAAACTCAGGAAGCCAGAGCCTTGGGAATTCTAGTGGAGCCAAGCTCACAGTAGTGTAAAAGGGACACTATATATTATGTGAAACAGTAACCTTTGAATCTATTAAAAAAAGAAAGTTCATTTAGAGGAACTTGGGGGATTCATCTGCAACTGCTGAATCTTCCACCAAGTACTTTGGTGCCATAAGGGTACAGTGAGTTTGCAGTCAGAGCTGTCTTCTTTAAGAATGTATTTGACAGAAATTGCAGGAGGATGAGTTGAACACGGGGAACTCTGTCAGTTATTTATTTTACATTTAGAAATCAACCTTCCAAGCAGACCAGCTTTTGAAAATATTTATATCATAAATTATCTCAAGTGTCCTATTACGCCTTTGGATAGTGACGCTTTCCAAAGTCATTTGTTATTCAGAAATTTTGCTGGCGCATTCTATTGGCAATAATTTATGTTTGCCAATGAAACCTAAAGGGACAAGTTGACACCTTGACATTTAGTGCTGTGGTGAGGGGAAGTAAATTGGTGGTTTCGCACTGCCTGGGAACCACAGTAATTTATGTAGCTTTGCACATATTGAACAATAACACTGAATCCATAAACAAAACTAAGGAACAGTAGTTTGGAGGAATTCAGGTAACAGCAAGTATCATACAGAGTTATTCCCTGCAACTAAACATAATGATTATAGCCAAGTTTATTTCTATAGTTTACTTAGTTTCTTCCGGACTCAACTAGTGAGTAACTTTGGGGTGTATGTAAAAGCATTGGCTTGATCCTGAATATTTTTGATGTATTTAATATGAATAATGAATAATAATGAATATTTTCAATGTACTTAATTGTTGAGTACTATTTTGCCAAGGCTTTGGATTTAAATTTCATATAAAGATTAACCTGAGAGGCTGTTTGGATATCTTGTTAAAATGTATCAATCAATTCAATTATTAACAAGTAATAATGAGAAAATAATCATTTCCCCATGTTCAAAGGATTTCTTCTACATGAATATTATGCATAATGCAAAAATCCTGTAGGAATATATGAATTTTATCTCTAACTTTATTAAAAAAATATTCCATAGGTATTATGATAAATTTGTGTTAACAGAACTGTGTATCTTCAACTCCAGCAAGTTTATCAGTTGATTCTAACACACTTTCTCCCCTACAACTTATTTCCCTTGAGGCTTAAAAAAATTAACACTGAAACTCACATTAATCTCTATTTCGTTGTTGTTGTAGTTTGGCTGGGGTTGGGTTAGAACCTGCCGCTCCCGGTATATGGGGCCAGCGCCCTACTCACTGAATCACAGGCACCACCCTCCCATTACCTCCCATTAATCTCTAAAGGATGCAAATAGGTTTTCCTTTTTTGCTCACTGGAAAAGTAAAACAACAGGAAATCAAGAAGGAATAAGGTCCAAACTATTTAAGAGTACATTTAAAGTTGTCAAGTTTTCAAATGATCTCCCACTTCATCCAATCTCTTACAGCTGCCCTCAAAAAGGTTACCAAATTTTCCCTCTAAGGCTATATGAGTATGTGAAAGTTCACAAGTTTATTAGTTGCTATTTATTGGGGGAAAACAATTCACTCAGCTTCATAGAAAAGAATGATACTACCAAACAATGATTTTAATGCATTAAAAAAAAAACAGATGTACCTCTCAGATACTCTATAAGCTTAGTTTTGCAAAGACAGAAAACAGCAGCATTCTTCAATTTTAACTTGACTCCAGTTGCTGCCCGGGCTCTAACTGCCACATTATCTTCTTGTTAGCAAGCCTCAAGGACAAGCTAAGGTTGCAGAATATCACTAACAATTCAGAGGGCTCGTGATGCTGCCACAAACAATGGGATCCTGCCAGCTTCTTTCAGTATCTTACTTTATAGATCTTGATGTTGAACCTTTGGACACATATTGGTTGAGAAATTTCATTCTCTGCATTTTCTTCCAGTTCACAATACATATAAATGCCTAACACCCGTGAAAGAAACTTGCTTCCAAATCAGAGGCTTCAAAATAAATTTCAAAGCAGGGGCGCATGAAGGCAAAAAAGAGCAGCCATTACTTAATCATCACGACTCTTACTGAATCATCATAGTTTTTGAGACTTAAGCACGAGATTTTTTAACTTATTCTGGGAATTTGGTTTTTTTTTTTTTTATCAATAGAGAAGAGAGCACAGCTAAAACCTTAAATTCCATAATAGATCGATAATTCTTCCATGCTGCAAAAAATAGGGATGTGTGTGGCTCGAAAATACCATATTTTGCATTAAGAATGAATGGAATAGAGAGAAAGTAAATGAAAGTGGAAATGAATGGAATAGAAATTAAAGTAAAGGCTTTCAGTTATGCAAGAGGACCTTTAGGAAAAATATCTAAGCAGACTCTAGGGATTTAAACATATACACTTTAATTTCAAAGTATGTTATTTGGTACACCACACACTGTCTGGGTTAAGGGGCACACTTAAAAACTTTGAGTCAATTTATACAAAAAAGCAAAGTATGTAACAAAATACATGTGCCTCCTAATATTCTAAAATAAAAAAAAAGTAAAAGTATGCTATCCACAACACTAAAACAGACTGAAAATGGTTCCTAAGGAACCATTAGGAATTATTGTAAATTATTGTGTGTAAAGAATTATTCTCAGAATTTATCAGGAGTTAAACAAAGACTTTCTTACACATGTTCACATTAACAATCTTGTGTGGTTCCTTACGTGCAGCTACTATTTGAGATTTTACATAGAGTAATTTCTAAGAAGCAGGACATACTGATTCCTCAAAGACTAAAGCAGAGACATTGCTGACATTGTTTCTGCTAAGAACAAAAATCCTTTACAAATATTTTAAAATATCTTTGAATGCAAATAGAACAGGAAAGTAGTTTTGGAACAAACGGTGAGAATGTCTATGTTCATGTAATTACATGCTTTTAAGCTGAGTGTCTGCATGTACGTGTGTAAGTTTGTAGACAGAGGAACAGTTAAATTGAGAAAGGGAAGAAAGAGAGGGAGGGAGGGAAGAAGGAAGTTCTTAATTAAGTCTCTTCATTAAGGAAGTTCTCCACTAGGTTGTCCCACCCAGGTACTTGCTACAACAAATATGCTATGGGGTTTTTTGTTTGTTTGTTTTGTTTTGTTTTTTTTCCCCTTTTCACTCATTTGCCTTCAATTGGAATAATAAATTCCTCTGTGTTAAAATGCAGATGGGGCTGGTGAAGGTTAAGGTGGGAGGAAAACCTAAAAGCTCTTGAGCCTCTTTCCCTGGAAGTTTGACTAGAATGATGAATAACCACTATCGTAATTACAGCTGCCTTTTCTTTAGTGAGGTTCTGGGAGCTGGTTTAGACAGTAAATGTAGCAGTTATATTCTTCCCAACAGTTTTGCCAGAAAGTATTTTTATTACCATATTAGAAATAAGACTAATGTTCAAAATGAAAAGGTTG
The DNA here is from genome assembly GCA_963574355.1 of Loris lydekkerianus. Classification (NCBI taxonomy): domain Eukaryota; kingdom Metazoa; phylum Chordata; class Mammalia; order Primates; family Lorisidae; genus Loris; species Loris lydekkerianus. The sequence goes on along the minus strand of CAUYPK010165332.1, from coordinate 2,337 downwards.
CTTTTCCTGGGCACAGGACAAAGAAATGAGAATGGCTTTTGGAATTAATAACTTTCTGTCTCTGCCAGTTATTCAATTCACACAGTAAGGGAAGGGGGAAAATTTGAATGCCCTGTGTTCCATTGCCATGGAGTATTTTTTTCTGTTTTGTTGTTTGTTTGTTTTTTCCTATTACAACATACCGATCAATGTCTCAAACATTCTTGGCAACATGAAGATGAAGTTATGATGTGGTCATGATGTAAGTGACATTTTGCTTTCTTCAGGCCCACTACAAAATGTCATATCCTTATAGGTGACATTCTCTTCTTTTTTTCCCAGTACATGAAGTAATTATTTCTCTGCTTTACTATTTATTTTAAGACTAAGATTTAGGCAGCAAGTACCTTAAGAACTAACAGGTTTCTGATGATGAAGGGATTTTAGAAAATAAACCTATGTGTAACACAGACCAAAATCACAATAACATCCATGACAATAGTATAGAAAACCTACTTAATTGGCTCTGGAGAGGAAAGAGATTGGGCAAATCAGAAGTTGACGATATGATACGAATACTTAAGGATAGAGGAGAGGCTAGTTCATATTAATATTTATATAATTTAAAGGACAATTATTGTTATTTATATAGCAAACACTTAGAGTTAAACTCTGAAATTGTGTTTATGATTTAAATGCTAAATGAAGAAAACTTTTAAGGGGTATATGATATATGTGTGTGCACACACGTGTGAGTGTGTGTGTAAAACTGAGCTATAAGAAACTACTGGTCTTCCATCCTAGGTGTATAAAGTCATTGTTAATTAAATTTCAGTAACTTTGGTAAAGAATGGAAATTTCCAATGTTCCTATTACTTATTAATAAATTAATATAGGATGCCAGTATTACTTCTTACTGATTATCTTCAAGTACCTAAATTAATGGATGGCTTCCATATGAAAAGTGATTATAAATTCAGAGCTGGTGTAAAGGTCTGCTTAAGACAATAGGTAATATTTAATTTTGCATAAGCCTGCCAATTGTAATGCACAGTTGGTCTGTGTTTTCTCATTGCAAAAACAAGATTATATATAGCTATATTGATGAAAATGGGAAGAAAAGATTTTGAGGACAGTGGTTCATGGTCATAGAAGTTGGAGAATTAATAGCAATAGCTAGAGCAAAAATGCAATAACATCCCTTAATGCAGCAGGAAAACAAAACAAGGCCTTTTCTAATCAGGGGTTTTTACTATGTGAAAACTAATGGTTATAATAATATTTAGGATTTTCAATCAAAGATCACATAGTATTTCACAAACCAGCAAGCCCTGCTTTCCAAATGGAATAAAATATAACTTTACAATCAGGTAAAAAATTAAATGGTACAAGGTGTTTTATTTTATGAAATTAAATTATAACCCAGTTTCCAAAAGCCTCTGGTCTCTAGATCCACTTCTTCCTAAGAGCATTTAGAATAACACCTTTGCTCACTCACCAATTGCATAGAATATTGGAGCATATTTTACTTGGGAAGTAAATTAAGGACATTAAAAATGGATGTATAGTTGAATATGAATGGTACCAAATAATATATGTAGCATGAGTGTATGACTCTATTTTGTAAAGTATATGTGCATCTGTATACATGGTTATGTATATGAACTGGACATTCTCAATATGTTCACAGTGATTCCAAGAGAGATAGAATAACAGGTGAGTTTTTAAAATATTCTTTTGCTGCATTTTTTGTAACTACATGTATTACTTGTACAATAAAAAAACAAAAAATATTTATTATAATGTTTTCTTTCAAAACAATTTTAGTTTTTTTTTTTGTAGATTTTGGTGGGGCTGGGTTTGAACCTGCCACCTCCAGCATATGGGGCTGGTGCCCTACTCCTTTGAGCCACAGGTGACACCTCAAAACAATTTTAAAGTTTTTACTTAGTAATTTACAACTAACATTTAGAAGGACGTAAATCCTTTAGACTTCATGATGTTATTTGTGTTATGAATATAACAATCTCAGAGAATATATTAAATAACTTTTTCATGGTTTGATACATTTCCAATATCTGCATCAAATTATCTTTCCATTTAATTTGTGTTACAATTTTTTACTGCAGACTATAATTCTATGAATCTTATCTCATTGTTGTCCCTTTCTACATCCCATAACCTTTTTTTTTTTCCCATTTCAATGTTTATTCTTATTTTTTTTCATTTCTTTATTTTTTATTGTTGGGGATTCATTGAGGGTACAATAAACCAGGTTACACTGATTGCATTTTTTAGGTAAAGTCCCTCTTACAATCGTGTCTTGCACCCAAAAGCTTATCTGAAAGTTTATAAAGT